>JABFOV010000695.1:0-33379 GCA_022817685.1 Aradophagus sp. ZL-2020
CAATCCTTCTTTCAAAACTTAGCTTTTCTCGTTAGTTCAATGTTTTACATCATATCTTAACTTTCATGCGATTCTCTTATCCGAAAATTTATTTTATTTAAATATCATAATCAACAATTTCCTTCGCCTTATCGTTACGACAGTGATGAAATTCAACTTTCCTATTATCATATTATCAAATCCGCATCGAAAAGATGTTCCGCAAAAATTGTCCGACCCTCGAATGGTCGTCATCCTTATCCTTTTTCCCTTCCTTTTTCTGACTATTGGATTCTACTTCGCAAAGATAAATCGTCCGCGAATGCGATGTAACGTCGCAACTTAATTATCGCAATGTATCTCACTGAGAAAATGCATTGATAAGTTCATCGTGACAAATTGAATTATCCCGATCAGTGTAATTTATCGGCGGAAATAAAAGTTTCATTTTCTTGATGGTAGGTCAACAAATTGTAATGCCATGGAAGAGTGGAAGTGAGAACGTTGGCCGGGATTCATGTTGAAAGGCGCGTCTATTGATGAGCTTTTTCTCGCTACAAAGTAGAAATGATTAAGCAATTATAAATGCCATTTGGGATTGGGAATTGTATCACTTTGTAACGCCGGATGATAAGAAATCGGACGCGACGTGAGAAAGGGAATTTAAATTAGAATGAAAAACGAATGAAATATCGAAAAGAATGAAACCATTGGTCGAAACAGGAACAATTTACAAAAATTGTGGGTGGGGGGTATTATATTTAGAATTTTGTTTACCACTTTTTGTCATTTGTAAATATCAATTATGTAGTAAAAGCAGTAGTCGTTTCGTCGGGAAATTGAATTTTTAGGAGAACGTCGCTGTTATTTCTTTAATTTATGGAGAACAATGCCGGAGAGACGTGTGTAAAATCAGTCTTTTTTCCCCGGCTAGTTTTTCATCCAGTTTTTCGTCACAAACGCCCGGACTGGACGTACGCGAACATTGTTGTGTTGTGGCGCTGGTCTCTGATCTAATGGTCGCTGGTCTAACGATGTCAGCGATTTATTGTTCGGCCGTATGTCTTTTATCATTCATTTGTTAGTACTGCGAGCGAAGCATGAAATATTTGATACCACATTTCGCCGCTGCTTCCTGTTTGTGAATTCCGACGTCGTGATCGAGTGTTCATTAAATCGACAAAAATCATTCGGTTCCGGCCACTGTTTTTACCGACTGCTTCATTTTATTTCGTTTGTTCGTTTCATTCTGATAAACGTATAATCAATTGAAATTTCGCCAGTTATTTGCTGATCATTTTCCGGAGCTTGTTTCAAGAATTTTAGGAGCCAAATTATGGTCTTTTTGCAACTTTATTTGTACTTATTTATATGTATGAAAATGATATGAAGATTATACACATTTCAATAATATACAAATAAACGTGCGAAATCTCGTTCAAAATTTTAATTGTCGTTGGTTTAATTGTCATTTTTTTAACATTCTTTTGATTATGCTATAAAATTTAAACAAATGTTATATTTTTTTCTACCATTAAGGCGTCAACGCGGCCAAGTTTGGTGATTACGTTATAGACAACAATATAAACAATGCATGTAACTTGTTCGGCAAAGAGCATTCCGCTAATTCTTCAAAGCGCTTGTAAATAATTAAGCGATTCATTAATACCGCGAAAAATGTTGCTACCGTTTCAATGAAACTATTTCCTTTCGCAAATTTAACGTTGAAATTTTCATGTTGCGTTTGAAATGAGCATTAACTTTATCTGCGTAAAGAGTTAAACTAAAATTCCATAAAAAATGGTAATCTTGAATATATTTGTTCTAAGTTAAATGTACTTAATCCAAAGTAGTATTTATTTTTCTTCAGTGTAAACAAATTTTATTTTTAATTTAGGACATTAAGTATTTAAAACAATTTCATTCGAAACTGATAAAAATTTTAATTCACTAAAAAAAAAGGTTGCAATACATACTTCTGTCACGCAAAATGCTATCGAAATAACGCAATTACGCGAAGCTCGTCGACAGTTGTTTGTCGAATCCGGCGGGTTGTTTAAAACGTTACAAAAAAAGGCAACGAAACAGCGGCCCATCACGAATATGGAGCGGCCGACATTTACGCGGACAAATTATTATATTGAGTTTATTGTACGTGGATGGATTGTCGATGTTGCTGACGATGCCGTAAAGTGCACGCGCCGTTGTAAGCGGTATGACGCCGCGTGGCCGCAAAGCGTTGTAATGTACGATTAACATGATTATGCAAATAAAGTTTGCGGAATTCCAACTGTATACTCCGGATGCTTATTTCTTACGGTTGTGCGCGGCTTCAGGTAACAATGATTTACGATTCATTTACCCATTATTTCAACGTTCCGCACGCACGTTAAATAAAGTTTGCTGATAAAATCGACCGCATTTTCCGGCAACTTCGTAATTACGATTGATACACGCTTTTACGACAACATGCAGACGATTTGTAACTTTAATGAGCTTTTGTATTTCATTTTCGACTTTATTTTCTACCGCCGTCAGTTAATATTTTAGACTGTTACCCGCGATTTCGTACAAATGATTAGCTCGTGTACATTTTTTCACTGTGCAAATTGTTCGTTACTTTTTCAAGATGATTCTTTTCTGGAGTTGCTGTCTTTTTAAATTACAATTTCTATTGATGAAATTAAAACTCTAAAAAATGATCAAACACACGTTCGACAATGGGAGAATCACTTGAGTAGTTTATATCGTAATTTTTAAATTAATTGTCAGTTGTAAAAATTGCTGAAACAATTTTGTCAACCTCAAAACTTGTGGCAGTTTGTGTATTCCAACAAAAATAATTAAAAAGTAGACTACATTTTCTCGAATTCTCCAACTTTCTGTTTATTTCGTGTAATAAATACAAAGAAAATGACATTTATTTAATCTACAAAGTTCATGTTTTCACTTTATAGAGCAAAAAAAAGCCGCGAACGGAAAAGTAGACTTTTCTGACCTCGAACATAAAAGTACTACTTTCCGCCTGCGAAGAAATTTGAAAAGCGGTCTTCTTCGTGCGCGTCCCACAAATAAAAATATTTCGAGTCATCGCTTTATTTTTACGATTAATATTAATTACGATCGGCGATTCCTTTCTTTGAAAATCGACCGCGTGTATCGTTTATTTGGAAATTAATACGAATCCGTCTAACCGATTGTTCATTCTGGTCGGGCAAGCAAACGTAACTTGGTAATTCGTTAATTAAACCGCGACTGCTGTATCGCGGCCGGCTTCGAACGCGAGGTCGCTCGCGTCGTTTTTCGCTTCGCGCGTATCATAAGCGCTGCGCAAACATTCGCCGAATCAACGCACAAAGAACTTAACAAGCATGTAAAGACAGAGAATTGAAACGGCTCGTTGAGCCGGCGAAATGAGTGGCGCGGCAAATAATTGGCCGCTTCGCCGACTCGACGAATATACGTTTTATCGATCATCCGCGCTCGCCACGATGGAAATAATTTCGCCGGGATTCGCCGAGGGAAACTTTCCTAAACGAATTTCAAACCTCTTAAGAGATTAGCGGCGCAACTTTCAGTCGAACCGATCGCCGTCTGCTCGTTGCTTTTTGATATCCCACCGGTCAGTTGATACCCTTGTTTTATTTCTTTCCTCTCATTTTCTTCCCCTTATCCATTCCAAACAACCGCCTGAATTATGAGCCATCAAAACTGATACAACAATTTTTCTTTTTTCATTATAATTGTGAAAATTTCGGCCAGTTTTGTAATCGTAAGAAATGTTTACGGAGATTTCGAGCTTGTGATTTAATGTTGCCGAAATGCTGGAGTTATACAGATTACAGAAATGTGAACAAACGTTATCTGATATTGAAATTGTTTATCTTCCAAATGTTATCGTGGTACTTTGTTTAGGAAATAACGTTGGGCAAACGTTCATTTCGAAAATGTACTGCCGAGCTCTTAGCGACAGCTTTATCGAAAACCATATAACAAATTTGCTAATTTGACAATGTAATGTTTTCGATATTCTATTGTTATAAATGATTGTATCCAATGAAACGATAATCTCGTATTAGAATATTTTCAAAAGTTTCTATCGTGCTTATTTAATCATCCTGATCAGATTCTTTAATTCATATCTTGTAAAGTTTTTACCACGTGTTTGCTTGCTTTTTTCATCGGGACGATAAATTAATCGAAGATACTATCGCGAAGGGCGGTTTGGAAATTAATATTAATGTATGACTGGTCAAGGAATATTTAAGACGAAAAAATAGCTTTCGAGAGAAAGAGATCCACTAGAATGTTGTTCTCTCGGCGAAACTGAGATGCATATCAGTGCATATTGGCATACGCTCGACCTCAACTTGCCCGTGAGTCGAATATCCGATAATAATAAGTGACTGTCATTCAAAGTCTCGGAGTCGGTTTTCGCTTCACTTTTTCCTCAAACTCGATTTGAAATTTCCATCCTCCGGCCTTCGCACGTCGTGCCGCCGTGCGCTAAAGGACGTTCCGATATCGACCCCTAGAGTGTCGATATTTTTTGCAAAAACGAAATGACAACATTCTCTGTTGTTGCGTAAACATTCTTCGTCAGTCGTCGAATCAAACAGTTTCGATCTTATCCGAATATTTTGACGCGATGATGTCATTAAATTGTTTTCGGACTTAATCAGACGACAAATGAAACAAAAGTACAGAGATTAAAGTAATTTTGACGGTGTATCGAGGGAAATAGATGAATCAACGGTACTTCGTTGTATAACCTAGGACTTTTCTCATTTCCGTTTCGCGAATGACAATGAGTCGTGGCGTTTAACGAAATGAGCTTGCGGGTGAAGTTTTAATTGTTGTAGCCACTGGTATTATTAAATTCATAAATTTCAAAAACCTTTCCGTTACTTTGGTTTATTGTCACTTAGTTTTACGAAATGTCTGATTTAAGAAATGTTTTTCTAATGTTAATCAAAATCATTTAATTTCGCAATTCGTTGTGCAAAAATAAACGATCAATACTATGTCCATGTAGACAATAAAGTTGACAAACTTTCGAGATGTTACACTTTTTATTTCCATTGCTAAAAAGCTATAATTTTATAGTATATATGGAGAAAAATGCAAGATAAAAGTTACTATTTTTACTTAATTTACTACCTGTATTTATATAAAGTTTGAGGAAATTCAAAGTACATGCACGTATTTCAAATTTTTCGTTTAAATTTTTCAAAAGCTGGATACTTCCATGTGGAAAACTTCCCACTCATTAAAAATTGAAGATCTTTTTAAAGTGTAGGATCGAACCGTTATACTGGTCTTTAACCTGCATCATCGATAAATAATCTGTGTAACTATATGTCTATCCCTTTCAATATGTCATTACTACGTAATTGCGCAACAATTTCCCAATTGTTTCAACACCGCTTTCCGAAAGTAACAACGTAATCGTTTTCTGTTTGAGATAAATTTACCCGACCATTGTACAAAATCATCGAGGTTAACAATTACTCATCAAATGTTATAGAATTCGTAGGACTGGCACTATGTTAGGAATATATGTTTGCCATAACAAAAATATCATCAGTTCGTTTGGAAAAAGTCTGGATTAAGCCGGACGTACTTTGCTAGACTTGAAAAATTTTATAAAATTATCGTAATAAAATGGCATTCTATTTAGTAACCACACATTTACCGAGCGTTACATTCCTATAGAATCCTAATATCTGGTAATTTCAAAATCAGGACCAGATTTCAGCCGTATTACAATTTTTACCAATAGAAGGTATTATTTTGAAGTATATGTCGCCTCTGGTAACAACCATGTCGATTATGTATGCGTAAATGGAAGAGGATATAGCAGGAAGTGTAAAGTGAAAATAGCTATAAGCAAAATCACAAAAAGAAGAGAAGAGTAAGAGCTAAAGGTAGCGAAACGAAAGAGCGGAAAAATGGGAGATCAAAGTGTTGGAGGAACTATTTCTTTTGTACCCTTCGTGTAGCAAACTATCGGTTTACTTTGTAAGCCTCGATCACAAGGTGTTAAAAGTCACATTTGCATTGGACGCGACACATTCTGCTGAGTTATGCCAAGGAAAATCACATGTTAAAGTGCCGGGGACTTCTCATTGAACAATAGAGTTCGAAAAATATTTTCTTTGCAAGAACACGATTGATATTGATATAAGAGAAAATTGTTTTGATTATATATAATTATTTATGCACTGAGGAAACCATATTTTAACCACCACAACATATATTGCAACGTGCACAATTTCATATAGTAAACTGTTTACGATATCATATCGTAACTACCTTCAGCCAATGACGTTGCTCGATTGCTTTATTTCGACCAATAACCATGCTGGAAATTTTACAATCCATATTATGCGATATAGTTTTCTCGGTGTGTATAATTAATTAGTATATCAGTAAAAAAAATATCAGTAAATGTACTTGATTATAATAACATAATTAGTTGTTTGCGTCGCAATCCTAAAGCTTATGTTCGATTTGTTTTATTCTAAAAGACTTTTCAACGTGTTGTTGTAGCCAAGTGCATGCATCGTAATGAATGACCGGCCTTAATCCTAACGTCATTTTGATTAACTTTCGATATAAAACGCACAAAGCCTTTTTACAAATATCTTTTATCATGGAAAACGTGAGTCGATTTCCCGAGAGCGAAATTTGACGAAGAGAAACGAATGCGACATTTGCCTTGAGGATTGACGAACGAGGGAATGATTAACGAAATAAGAAAGTTGCGCGATGGGGAATTGAAGTGGAAAGAAAAGACTGCGAAACGAAAGGCTGGAGAGAAGTGAAGAAAAGAGGGAGCATTGAGTGTTGGCGGAGGAGCGTTTAAAACCGTGGAGCAGTCGCGAGGAATTTACAACCGAACGAACTGCGCGACGGGAGAAAGAGAAAAGTGTCTCGTGTTTCGATTGATTTGCATTTTACTTCTAATTTTCTTTGTGAATCTCGGCTGAGTTGTTGAAAACAGTCATTGAAAATGAATGTTGTGATTTTCGGAATTGTACATTTTATTAACTTTTTGTAACATAAACCGGATAACTAATATTGAATACTTTTCCCGAAAAGACGGATAGATGCAAATTGGTTTGATGCAGAGCGCCTCGTTAATGCTGATATGCACTGTAACTTTGTAATTGGCGGAGAGGAGAAGGGGAAGAAGAGGAGAATAGGATTTTGTTTTCTCGTTACGACTATCGACAGGAATAATTTGTAACTCTGACGATCTATGTAATTGCAGCACTATTTCTTTCCAATCTTCTAGCATAATTATCAAACATATAATTAAGTATCTTTTATAATAAGCCGAATTTTAATCAGAAAATACTTTTGTATCAAAACTATTTTATATCCAATAAAAGTATGTTTCTTAATTGGCAAACATTTAATTCGATAACAAAATGTTCGCAAATTTTTAATACGATTGTGCAAATATATGCAAAATCAAATGTACTTCCCACGTAAATTTTCCGTCGCCGTACGTCTGAGAATCGGAAATGTGTTTGTAAAACCAACTCAGCTTTTTATTCCTTTCAAATAAATTTTGCTTCATTCAAGTCAACTGTTTTAAAACGGCGTTCCTTAATTTACTTCCTGGCTTTAGCACTAATTTCATTTTTTCCCTCTCTTTTCCATTAATTATCATTAAACGCGAATGGCGGGACGAAAGCAAGATACACAGTGCCGTTATTTACCATCGTCGGCTGGTTTTCAACCACGTATTCCGCGAGATTTACATGATCTCTCGTGAACTTTAAGTCGACGAGTAAGAAATTGAAGTAACGTCCTTTAAATCATGTTAATACCGTGGGGGTCAGCGAAGCAGCGACCAGGGAAGTTAAGGTCGGCGCTCGCAAGTAGGTCGCAGTGGCTCGATGTCGTCGAATATTCTTTGTATGTCCTTCTCGAGAAATTGGGTTAAAGGGGGCCCGGATAAAGGACGTGGCGCTGGCGGAACGAGCCGGAACGAGCCGGAACCGAGAAAGGGGACGGAAACGGTCGCGAACTCCACTCGCGGCGCCTCAATACACAGCTTGCATCACAGGGTCACCGTGCCATTAGAACTGTTAATTAAGATTCGCCCGCGAAAAACAGCGTCGATTCGTCTTCGCAGTTACTTTTCACAAATTCCAAGTGCCTTTTGTCTCTCGGTAAATGGATTCTAATTTATGGTTTTGATACTTGTTTACTTCAACGATAAGTTCTTGCTTATTTCATTAATTGGATATTGTGCAACGAGGGCGGAAAGTTGATAATTTCTGCATTTATATAACGAGCGGAGAGAAAATATTGTTTTTCGCACTGCGCGTTGCAGAGTTTCAACTTTTCTGTTCTAGGGCATAAAAGTAACCCTTTTTGCTAGAGGTACAAAAGGAAGCTTTTTTAACATCGAGGGTGGAAAAATGAATTTCACTACCCTTGGAGAGAAATAAGCTACTTTCCACCCGTGAACGTACGCTCCGTGTATAAATCGATTTATTATTTGAGACGATTAGAGTTTCGACAATTTAAATGTACAGTTGATTTACACAAGCCGCGCCTTAAATGTTGGTTGTTCAAATGCTTTGACGCCCGGTGTCAAAACGAAAGATCAATGTAAATCCATTCAATTCCACGCGAGCGAAAAGACGAACTGGATATGTGTCCGTCTGCTCGAATATCACCGTTGGCGAAGTTACGCATTTCCATTGGGATTTCAAATATCTCTCAGTCGGTCTGCTCTTCGGTTCGTTACTTTTTCATTCGTCCACTTTTATCTCGCGAGTCTTTGCGCGCGAGTAATAAAAATGAAGTGGATAAATATTTGCTCGGGGAATGTTGAAACAAAATTAAAACATAATTTTTCGACGCTGATTGCAAATGGTCGAAGATTCCAGTTTGCGCTATGATGGTTTGGTAATTTGACGTTGCGAATTAAGTAGAGAGCAGTTTGCAGCCTCTGTAAAGGGATGTCCGGTTGAATGCGGGGGATGAATTCCGCGGACATAAATCATCTTGTAATAAGAAAAGTGCAATTTATTATAAAGTGATTGTTCATTCGATAAAGGCCGAAAGTAATTTATGGCCCAAGATTGATCGCAGCGTGTACGAAAGTTATTCCAGCCTAACGTTTGAACAATATTTGATCGATTTGAAAATTCATTGCAGATAGTGCTTGACGTAATTAAAAAATGAAGAGAGAAAAATAATTGATCATTTCGACGAAAAACGCGTAGACGGAAAAAAATTTAATTTTACGTGTTTTATGTAAAATTAATTTTGTATCTTAACGAGAAATACATTATGATAAAAATAAAAAGATAAGTTCCAACAATTGAGTTTGTCGACAAACAAATATACTAAAAATAAAAAATGACTAGATGTTCTTGAATATTATGTTATAAATATCATCAGTTTCACAAATTATTTGTATAAATTACACAATTTATCGTAGGTATAACGTAATTTTTAGAATTTCTCTTTCTTGCTAATGTAATTGGTTTATTGATCATAAATTATTGGAGACATGAAAGTTGCTACTTCCAAATAATAATTCCATATTTGTAGATACCTTGTGAATTCGACACGGATCTTTTTCAATTTTCACCGAAGAGGTAACTATACTCTCCTAGTTTTATCACTTGAAATGCATGTTTGGAATCGTGTCAACACGTTTATATCTGCGTAAATATCTGCATTTCTATATTATCCTTTCGCCCGTATATGCCCACCAACGAAATCAAACACAGCTATCAGATCGCGCCAAATTTTGCATGCGTTAAATCGCTCTTCCGATCATCCATTGCCTCCTGAAATTTAAACGCCGGAAAAAAGGAATAAAATAAACTGACAAATTGATTTTCAAGTTTAACATTTCCACGTGACTTTGCCTGCAATGTTTCTTTGCCAAATTTTCTTCGATTTTTCTGCCTTTTACTGGACCCGAATCGCAATCAATCGATGAATTCGAATTGAATTATAACCGTTCCCCTTTTGGAACAAAGTCGGATGTAAAATTGACAAACGAATCAACCCGTCCTTTAATTAATCTCTTTAGTTAGTCTCTTTTTCGTTTAAAACATTCGAAAACGAAAAATATTTATCGGTAAACGAGTTTTTGTTTATTAAAATTTTCATGTTTTAGCATGATAAAACTGAGAGATAATATTAAATGATTGTAATGATATTGCGTATTGCAAAGATGATTATCAAAATGCAATTAACATTACATAATCAATTTTTCAGCTCGAAGGATTAACATTTATTATGGAAGAGTAATAAATTTGCACTATCATAAATTACCAAAATACGGGTTCCTGACATTTATTACATCGAATATTTTACTGAATGTACTTGCGCATCAATTATGAAGGTTATTTAATGGAGTTTTTAATTTATTATTCAATTTTAATGGCTGTTGATCACACACAAACAAGTCATTAATTTTTCAGATTGAAAATGCAATGTAAACAGTCAAATGTTATGCGATACTGCGAACGTAACAAACGTATGCATTCGCAATTTAATGTATAAATTAATCAAAATATACACCGATGCATATAAATGTATCCTTACATGATTTCATTTTGAAAATTTAAAGTAGTGAACGTTGTTTTATTTAACTTGTTAATTTGTTCAATTGCATATGAAGTTCTTTTTTCGTTCTTTTAGATTTGTTTTCATAACTTTACAATAAATTAATTAAAACGTCATCGTATTAATTTGATAATGACACTGAGATTTGATAAGTAGCTGTGATAATAATTAGCATTTTGGAACATCATACAAATTAAATCGATATCTTCAACTTACTGCGTTCCTTTTGATTATTCTCGAGTTCTCACCATAAATTAATAATTTTGATAAAGTGACTAGTCATCATCTTCTACTGAAAATCACAAAATCAACATTAAAACTGAATAGTATTATACAAATTCAACACAAATCGTTACATTTTCTTTCTTATCAGAAATATTTTTTCTTATTTTTAGCATCGAGTAAAAATAAAAAAGTCTTATTCAAGAATAAAATTGTAACAAAAGTATTTCGTTCCGAACTCCTGTTGTATAATAAACTATTCTCATACCGTGCAAAAGATTTTAATATTGAATCAAGCAGTTTCTCCACCGGTATATTAAACCGAAAAACAGTTTTTCTTTTGTTTCCATATAAAACAGTTGGCGCGGCAAAGCGAAAGATTTTCAACCTCAGCGTACGTATTTCGAATTTCTTCGAAAACGTATCTAAAGTTTCGATGTTTTTACATCGTATTGTTCATGCTTTGCGGTGAACAAATATCAGGCATCGGGCACGGGGGTTTGTAATTTCGCGATCGTGACGTTGTTTAAGAAATATTTGACAAGATTTACGAGGCCGGGCCATTAGCGAGCCGAAATGCCATCGAGTCACATGTACTTAATAGCAATTTTATGCCAATGAATTTTTCACGGCGGCGTTGCGGCTGACGTCCGCGGGATTAAAATTCGCCCGGAGTCGCTGTTACTCCTGGCATATTAACTTCTTGTCTTGCCGCGAAAAGAATTTACGAGCGGGGTTGAAAGGTGCGCGAGCCCGCGCACACTTGCACGGAACGCTGTGCTGTGGCATCGATAGCGAAGTTAACTGAACGCGACGCGGCGAAACAAAGCGAGCCGACGTTACCGCGGAAACTTATTACCCTGCGTCATATTTCCTTTCCTCCTGCGCGACGTCTACGTGACTGCCGGTAACCTACGCCTGACAAATAAGTTGAGTTGATTCAAATTTCGCGCCCAAATTTTGGCTTATTGTGTTGTTCGATTGATCGTATCGACAATTTTTTTAATCAATTATAACTTTTATTCTCGATGATTTTGAAAATGAACGCAGTTTTTACTAGGGAATGAAAAATTGATAAGAAAAATGGTGCTCGTCGGAAATGAAATTTCGTGCTTAAATTTTCTTTGAAATCAAACTTAGTAATTCATCTCGCTTTTTCGTTAGGGATTCGACTTTTCGATTCGAAAATAAATGAAATTTGAATGGATTGCAAAAAAAACATCGTAAATTTTGACTAAATTAAAAGTTAATCGATGAAAAGCAGTGAAAAGTGACGGGCGATCGATCGTTGCCGCGGAGCAAATGGGCGTTTCGATTTTTTTCGTTTTTGATTTTCTGTTCGAACAAAATGGCATCGGATTCCGAGCCATCCATTCGATATCTGAGAACGAATGGCTCGTATACAGGCAGTCGTAGCAGCGCGCGCTTCGACCTGACACTGCCCCAGAATTCAAGGGCCATTCTCAAGTCGTGCTCACGCGTATGCAGAGTACGTACCACCGTGGGGAGGCATTCACGAGAGCAGTAAGGTCAATTCAATCGCAATTGCTATAGACGAGGGACACCATGACCCCGTGCAAATGAAATACCTTTGCTTCGGCTCTTCCGCACTTCGGGGACACGTTTTTTATGCTTAAACCCCTTTTAACATTCCATTACCTTCTTCGATTCGGAGATGACGCATAAAAAAAGAAGAAGAGAGCCGGAGATAGAAAATTGTATAACGCTTCAAAGTGAACAGAATATCATTTTTTATATTATGACCACGACAATGGCGACATTGCCCGAGTGATAAAACGTTGGAAAACTGACAGTTCTTCGAGGGATCACTTTTCGAGCACATTTTCCCTGCTAGGGTGACATTTTTTCGTTTCCTCTGAAACTGTGGTTGTTACTTAGAAAATTATAAAAGTATAAGAAAAACGGTATACAACTGATCGATTAATATTGATCGTAAATAATTTAAAGTATCAATCGCCCAAAAAGTGAAGCAAGGAGTGACAAGTGGAAGAAGACGAGATTATGGCTGTAATTAATTTACCGGCGAGAGGTTAAAGAATGGCTTAGCGAAACTTCCGAAAATGTTTATTAATCAAGTAAAGTCAATTAGGACTTTGTGGCAAATTTTAATTACAAAGTTTTTGCTCCCATGCCACGCTTTGATGCAAATATCAATTTCCGTTGCGAACTTTCAAAATGTCGCAAAATTTTTCGATAAGTATTTGGGGTAGCGTAATTTTAATTTGGCAAATGATTGTATTCGGCAAATGCACACAATATATTTGATTTTAATTAAACTTCATGCATCAAAAAGAATTTTACTGAGAGAAGATTCAAAAAAACATTACTGGAACAGTGAAAGTGAATAATTAGATATTTAACGCGAATATTAAAATATTTAACAATTATCTGCTTCGTTATTTTGAATAAAGATAATGATTAAACTTTTTTTGTCATCGTTTTTAATACATATTTTAACAATTATTTCGTTACTATTTTAATTTTGACTTCTCAATGATGAATAATAATATAATATGAAAATAATATGAATATTGTAATGAAGTTAATACGATATGAATTTTGGTTGAGGCAATAGTGCGAATAAATAAAAAGTTAATGAAATAATCAATGCGTATGAAAACTGTGTTTGCTACCGATACGCAGGTAATGCGATCGCGCGTACCATTCGACCTTCAATTTTGCGAAAAATGACGTAATTGAAGTATGATCATTAAGCGTACAATGAGTATTTATTCATTACAACGGCTATTAGTTGCCGAGTGCAACAGGTGATCATTAATGCGTGTTTTGCTACGGAAAACTTACGAAAATCAACGCATAAAAACCGCACAAGTATATCTTTTCCAATACGTCCTAATTTTCGTTTGCAACATCAATGAAAATGACCGACATTTTGTATCGCGATATCAAAATAAAACGAACTAAATCAATCAATAAAGTTGATTAATTTCGTAATGATTATTTACTTTAAAATTTGTTCCACTTCGAACGGTTATTTTTGTTTTTAGTTGAAACGATGATTGATTCGGTTAAATAATAATTATTAATGTATCGTCGCTACATTTGCTTTGCCGTGTTAAATGAAAATACTAAAGCGACGGCAATAAAAACGTCGTTAGAAAAATTGTTGCCTCCGTGCAATAGCAAATAAACTCGCATTCGGCGAAGTTTCAAAGAATAAAATATGGTAATTCGGTCGATAAATCAGCGCCGGAAAGTGGATCATTCGAACGGCAAAATAAGGCTGGTGTTACAAATTGCCGTTATGATATACACCTTGTTGTTTTACACGCAATAAGAGTGCTTGTTCGTAACAACAATTACTCAGAGCATCATCCGAGGAAATAATTCGTAATTAACGTCAAACCTGGAGCAACCCCCCTCTCCCCTCTCCTTTTGAACCCTCGCAGAAGTATCTCATAGATCACGATTTGTTTTAAGTACCTCAGGTGCTGAGGCCATCCTTATTGACGTCTTATCATCCCAGGTTGACATCGCCTTTTACTGCATTCGACGCGAAGGATCCATTTTATCACTCGAGGTGCAAATTTATTGCCGCGAAATGATGCGAAGAAAGGACTTCGTTGCGAGATACCAAAGACTTGAAATGTTGAAGAAAAATTGTTAAAAATCAAATCAGTTTAAAAATCAATTAATCAAATTGTATAAATCATCATGGAAAAAAAATAGTTGAAAACAGTAGTTATCTTTACATTTTGTAATTCGTATCAACAATAAAATTATTTATCTGAATTTCGATGAAATTTCCTGATTTTTCCTAACAGAAAATGTGCCATTTTCTTTTCAAGACTAATGAATTTTTAGTTTGATATATTAAGGATGATATGAAAATAAATATTATTTCCCGCTGATTTGTTCCCTGCAATAAAGCATGATTCGCTAAAAATTTATTGGAGAAAAAGGACGACGACAATGGATATTTTGTTTGACAGTAAAATATCCATAACGCTGCGACGTAACATGATTTGTTAATCACTTCCGCCGACAAGATCCGGCGAATCGGAACGCGCAAATTTTTCGCTCGTAAATATAAAATTCTCATGGCATTAACGGATAAAAAAGTGCTGCCGACAGACGAGGCCATGTTAATCCGGCACGGTTTATTATGTTCCTTTTGAATCGCGTCGACGGAACTATCCGATATATACCTGGCGGTGCGTTCGAGCATAAGAGATTAATTTTCGTCACATAAAAAGGCAGAAGGAAAAAGGAGGCAGCGCGTTTCGACCATTTCGATGCCGCGGTCTCGCATCCCCGAACACGCGCCAATTCAGTTGGCTTTTTATGTGACAATAATTTCGCTTTGTACGGTCGAGATTAATTGGATCGTTTCGTTATGTTTCGTATTGTTGTAGTTGCAGGGAAACTTTGCATAAACCAAGTACGTCGAAGCAGATCAAAGCGAATCGAACGCTCGTTTTATGTTAATTTCACGTTTCAGATGCGTTCAACAGAAAATAGCAACTAATCGGGTCGAATGGCGAATTTGGAAAGTTATCATTATGGAGAACATGTAGCGATAAATAATAGACGAGAAACGGTAATAAATATGAATCGATGAAAAACGATTGATTCTTTGAAGAATTATTGAAATTAATCGTTTACGTTGGGACAATCGGGTAAATCATTTTGATTTAAAACCTGAAAAAAAGACTCGTAAACTGGTATATATTTTTACTTGAATTTCTTTTCCAAATATATTTCAACTTATAAAACTGCGAAGATCAAAGATTAAAGAGTCGAACAAATGTTCGGCTCGCGTTCGATTACTTGTCGACTGAAGCTCTTTTCGCGCAAGACAAATAAATCGAACGTAAACACGGGCTCGCATAAACTGCGACATTTATATTTGGAGCGTGCATCAATTACGCGAGCAAAGCAATTCTTATCTCGGCGGGTAAGCGGAATTCTGACCCGAGCAATCGACATAACTCCCCCGGGGCGGAAATTCGCTGAGAACCGGAAAGCAATAATGCTCGGCTTGAGACCAAGCTCGACGGAGCGTCGCGGCAATCACGGCTAGTCGACTGTCGAAATCGCGATTAGTCGACAATGCCGGCCGCTCGTGATCTCCGGACTTTTCGGCCTTTCTTCGTAGCGCGCGTAACGCCTCGTTTCGGATGCACGAGGGCGACGCGGGAAGGAACGAATTTCAGACGCCAGTGGATATCGAAATCGGAAATTAAACGCGGCGCAAAATTACGATCAGCCCGAGGAGCCGTCAGCCGAAACGTGAGACGCCGATCGGGATTTTAATACCGGCGTTTGTCATATTCATATCCCGTGGCACTTTCTTTTTACTTGCACTTTAATTCAGATAATTATTTATACTCGTAATAAAACTTCGTCGTATCGAAGAAAATTATTAATCGTTTGCAAATTTTTTGACGACAATTTGTATAATCATTACTATTTTAATTTATTTACTATATTCTTTTTCAAGTATAATTTTCTTTGTTTTTTTATTAATTGCCTCGTGGAATGTATATTTAATAAATATCATCTGTTTGCAATTCGACAATGGATAATTTATTGCGTCTTATTGCTGTCTCAAATCAAAGTTACAAAAGCTCGCTCATTAATGCCATAGCGAGTCTTTGTTATCAGCATACTTACTTCATCGGACACCTGAATTCCGTCTTTGAGCGCGCGCTTTTCGAGTTGAAAGTCATACGTAAGGTCCTGGACAAAGTCGCGAACAGCGACAGTAGAAATTATTCCTCAGTTCATTATTCCGTTCTTTCTTTCCCGTCCAGATATTTATTCTTTCTCGTTCAAGAGAAGTCATCAGTTGAATTATTTCGTGGCGCTTGTTTGGATTTTCTTTATACATATTAACTTAATTCTCCGTTTGCAAAATGGCGTCACTCGACATTTCCAGTTCCAGACTTTGTATTTCTTACAAATAATTATCAACAAGTAATTGATAATGCTATAAAATATAACAAAAAATGATGTTTCTTTTATAGATTATTTAATTTGACTTTATATTGTAATTAGTATTTTAATTTACAGGTTTTTTTTAAGTATAATGAGTACTTTCCAAGTATTAAGTCGTTCACTTCTTCGCCAATTTTCCAGTGATATATCCGTCAGTGCGAAATTGTAAGCAAACATTATTCGTTGAGGATTCGAAAGAATAAACAAAGGTGTTAACGGGAAACTTTCGAGTCGGTCCTACTTATGCCTCAGGTGCGACCTCCCGACCCAGACTTGTCATAGCTTCATCGGCAGACAAAGCGACAAATCTCGCATCAAGTTCGCTCAAGTTCTTAACCAACTTCTGTTTGTCTTCTCATTGGAGACTTTGCCTCTGAAGTACAGACGTGGAAATGTTTGCGATACACGTGCACTTGGAAACACTTGTTTCATATATATTATGTATTCGGAAATTTTCGATTATAAACTCCTACGACGCTGCTTGCGGCTTATTCATTGTGTTCCAACTTGCTTGATTGTGTGTTCCATCAATTAATAACGTTATGGAATTAATAATATTACATGATTTTGTTGGAAATAAATTAATATTCCTGAGAAATCGCAACGAAACAACTTGTGTCATTATTTATAGGCTGAAATTCGGATAGGATCGCTCGATGAAGTAATTCATTTCAAGATCGGTTACATCTTCGTCTAATTGCTATTAAATGTTGAGTCAATTTAAAACAACGATTGCCGTCATTTGTATCAGCCGAAGTAGCTTAAGTGAAGCTATCACAATTGAATCGATTATTTGTATTGATTTGTATTAATCGTACCATTCTGTCAGCATAATTGCAAATAATTCGAATCATTATAGCGGGATTACAGTATTTCGAAAGAAAATATGTACTTCTGATGGTTGTATTAAATTTCACGACATTTTTATGACGACAATTTATTTTCCAACAGAAAAGATTAGTTCAATTTTTTTTTTTCGTTGTACTAGTCCATATTAATTTATTAAAAGTCGTATTTAATCAAGTAAAGACAATGAGAAGTAAAAAAAGAATGGAAAAGAGGATAAAAAGTGAGAGAAATTTGTATATTCATGACGAATAAAAGAATTCATTTCAATCACAAACTGTCCATTTATTCGAACGACATTAAATATGCGTCTCGAAAATTTGCACGAAGTATCAATTTATTCGCATTGGTCCGCGACTCAATCAAATCCCAGCGCGCTTTTCTTTTATGCAAAACCTCGAGATATTGAATAAAACCAAGTCCGGCCGAGTTTGCTTAAACTCAAACTAAATTTTTATGTCGTTCACGTAATCTTACAATAATTACATTTCAATCCATTTTCTATAAGTTAATTTTCAAAAAAAAAAAAAAAAAAAACCCTCTCACGGGAGGTCGAAATTACGTAAAACGTGAAAGAAGGTCGATGAAAAAAGGCAATTTAGCAGTGAAAATGAACGATAGTTATTACTGCACTGAAAGAAAATCTTTCAAGCGAACGAAAAAAGTTTTTGCCGAGAACATTTTTTCACCAACGTTTCGAAAGAAATGACGCATAAAAGTGTCTCAAAATGAGTCACCTGTTTTTGCAGCGAAGACACAGTACACTTCGGAATATTCTCAGAATAGTCCCCGAATATTCTAAAAGTATTTGTCAACACTCGTGTCGATAGAAATCCGTTTCAATCTCAAAATATTTGTCTAAAAATTAATCTTGGAACAACGGCTTTCGAAAATGATAGGAAAACACGGGACGCGCCGTGGACTGATTAAGCGAATTCCAAACGTCTGCGGCGATGGCGTTTCTCATCAACGTGATACATTATTGAATGTCATTGAAATAATCCAAGTTCGGTATCACAACATTTGCTTAGACTGTGCAAATGTTGTCGCGGGTAAAAAAGGCGGAGCGGCAAGAATTAAATTGGTTGCCGGAGTTGGTGCGCTCGCAAACGCATTAAGTTTATTCTAATTATTATTTTATCTTCGAACAATGCCGCGGAGGGCTTTATAATAAGGTTACCGGCAGGCACATTGAGTTACGAGCCGCCGACTCCCCAAGTTTCGGTACTTTGGCGGACACACACAAAGAAACTTCGAAAGTGCAGGAGCCAGCTCAAGTCGGCCGTTTCGAGTCACAAACAAATAAGGCTACAAACGGCCGTTACTTTAGACAAAATGCCGTCGAATTTTTAATGTTATTCACCATGTTTTGTTTATTGTTGCAAAAGACAATTGTTTAATATTTTTCTTATATATATAATAATAATTTGGAATGTTGATCACTTATTTGATTGAGTTCTATGGTAAATGTTGAAAAGACTTCAACGTGAAACATTTGCAAATGTTTAAATGAATCTTTTTATTCTCAGGTTTATGATAGTGAAAAAATGTTCGAGTGTTTTATTATACACGTTCAAAACTTTTTGAAAAATTTGAGTGATATAATTCGAACAAAATGAAAGGTTGTTTTGAAAGTTACTAAACAACTTATTTTTTACATTATGAAATTTTTGGTGAACAGACAAGAATGAGCTATTCTTTTACGTAAAAATATAAAGAATATCTTCAAACGATTTCAACGATTTTATACATTTCAAAGTAAATTTCACTCGGCCAATTTAACACAGTTACATGAACTTCGATTCTTTATCTCGCAGCGTGAGGAATAAATTGAAAGAGTAGCAGTGTTTTGGAAAAATTATGACATTTTCGATCGCGAGCATTCTTTATTACGAGCCTGACAGTTTCCTCGGGCTGCGGTAAATAAATGAAATATTTTACCGCATCTCTTGATCTAGTTTACTCAACTTTACGAATGACATTTTGTTCCACGTTCATGTGCCATGATTTAACTCTGCACGCTAACTAAAAAAATCGTTTACTCTATTTATCATTCGAAATTTGATCAAACTGTTAAAATTAACGCAAAGACAAAACTAGGTCTACGAAAAAAAAAAAAATTCAAAATTGAAATTATTTGAATCTTGCACAAACACAATGCGATATTATTTTTTTCAAGGGGTTTGACGTTTTTTGCTCTCCGATTCAAAAAATGTCCAATTTTTGATGACTCGAAAATCAAAGTGCAAAGTGTCGGTGAAAAAATTGGACTGCTCAGTCAGTCACTTACAGCGAATGCTTCTTTCAGCGAAAAAGTGCTAAGCGTGGTTTCGCAAATCGCAACGCCGAAAACAGGCGCATTATTCAATTCGAAGCGTGAACGCGGGAGGTGCCAGCCACTTGGCTTTTTCATTTAGGTAAAGGTGAAACATCAGTCGATACAGACGTGACTCGATCCGAACGACTGACAGTTTGACGTGTACTTAGAGACAGCTCGGCAACAAATTCGGAAACGAGGTCGCCGTTAGGATGCTGCCGTATAAAAAGGTGCAACGGAACGAAACGAAATGGGAGGGTTTGAGGAACGAGCCCAGAAAAAGTTGAGTGTTAGCGGTAATAGGATGTATTTTTTTGTTCGTACTGTTCAACTCCGACAACAATTTCCGAAATAATGTTCATAATCAAATACGAACGTAATAAATATTTGTTCAAATCAGAAGTAAATATTCGTTAGGTTCAAATACATTTTTAATTAATTGAAAGAAACTACTTTTTTTTTTGAACGAAATTACTTTGTTAGTAACAACGAATGAAGATTATTTTCAATGTAAAGAATATTTTCTTTCGATTCGAATAAATGTTTTATTAGATTCATACTTAGATATGAATATTATTTATGATCAAGCTAAAATAAAATATTATCAACTAATTGATTTTGAAAAGGTGATATTTTCCTGTGAACATTCTTTGTCGATTTACTTAGAAATGTAAAGCATTTCTTCAAAAGAAATGTCATCGAACGGAAATAATTTAGAAATAAAAGTTTCAGCGGCAAATGTTTGAAAATGTGGCAAGTTTTTAACGATGCGTTCAGGAAAACGATAGAAGTAACATGCAGCGTTATGTACATGTATTATATACATTTTCTTCCTTGATTTCCCAACTACTCTCGTTCTTCCGAGAGTACCTTCAAGATATCGCGAGGCACGTAAACTTGTTTGAGAAAATGCGGCGATTTCGACGTCATAGCAAAGTAAAAATGTTTTTTTTTTTCAAATCCTTTTCCAGGCTGTGATATTATATTTATAACTCCTTTTTAAATTTATATGATTTAAAATGGATGAATAGAACTTTTATGTGGCAAAGTTACATAACTGATTCATAAGATTCAGACAAATAAAGTTTTAAATCAAATATAATTATAATCTAATGTGATAAATTGTTTAATTGAAAAAAAGAAAAGAAGGAGAAAGGACGGCTGTCAATATTAATGCATTCCTGAATGAGTTAAAAAATAAATGTTTGTCATGTTCAAAAAGTCGACTAGTATTACAACATTGTTATAAGAACTTTTGTATGTATGAAACTTTTGACACTTTTAGACTTTAGTGGGATGACGTTTTATGAATACCAAATATCAAGATGTGCGATGTGATATAAATATTTTAATAGGAAGTAAATTAAAGTCGGTGTCGTTGTTCGAGTTGGTACAATTGTATTCGTGCACTTGGCTTTTAGGTAGATACGTTCGTGGGAAACTTTTAATACGTTATGTCAGACAAGAACGTGAAACAACGTTCAAATCATTGCGAAAACCAATTTAATGCTTTTAAAATGTATTACACAACTGTACGACGATTGAAAAATAGTTGATGCACTAAAAATGTTAAATTGTTTCAACCTTTGTAATAAATTGTGTTCAAGTAACAAACGAATTCAATTGCAAAGAACAACTTTTTACTCGATGATAAAGAGTCACTTCAATTAAATTTTATGTTTAATAAAATTCCATTGTACGACTAAATTCATAAAAATTACTAGCTTATCGTAATATTGATATACTGTAAAGTAGTTTTTACGATTTTAATCAGAATTGAATGTCGATCATTATTACGAACAAATCCTTAAAAATTATGTGTACTACATTCGTCAATTGGCCAATTTGGAAAAAAAGAAAAAAGGACGTAACAGAATAGAGGAGTTGGTGATTTTCGAATCATGGAAGCCGGAGGAAAAAAATAGAAGAATATTGGTCGTTGTTTTAACGAAACAGCCATGCCGGGCCGAAATAATATCGGTTCCCCTGAAAGTCGCGGGAGAAAGCACGGTCGTGGTTGTGTCACGGAGCGGACACACACGTGCGCGGGCAAGAGCTCGCAAGAGAAAACGGAAGTGCGCCTCGTCAGCCATATTTATTAATATACTTTAGCGAAAGTGCAGCCGCAATTGGCACGTTCGGGTCTTCTCGTTCCACGGCTTGCTCAAATATACATGAATCCCCGACGTCAAAAGAGGTTATAACAAACGTTACAGTCCGACACGCGCGCGACCTTTACCCTTTCGTACGTTTTTTACTACCTTTTTACAGTTACCACCCGAAAGCTTCCGTTAAATCTATAAAAATACCTATCTTCGTGAAGGAGATGTCTAAGTGGTCGGAAATGTACGGTCAAATACGACATGATGTTTGTTTCGTTAATCAAATGATGTTTGTTTGATCAGTTGAACAAGTCTGCAAATTGATGATACAATAATAATCATTTTGAACATAAGAAATATTATTCCTTCGATGTTTTGTTTTTTATTATTTTTAAACCGAAATTTATTTGCATTGTAACAAAATTGTTAAATTTCGTATAAAAAGTCATAAACTGTGTACTGTATGTTACATACAATAACGTATGTAGGGAAGGGAAAAATGATAAATATTAAAAAGGTCATTGATTCAGTGATTTTGAACGTAAGGAATCACTTTTCGAAAAACGAACGTTTCTATCAACCGAAAATTGAGACGTATTGCGAGTCTAGCTTCAGCTCATTACAATGAATAATTAAGATCACGTGGCACGCATTTATTTTCATCTATTGCTCCTCGTTTGTTAACATAAATTTCCGGGAATTAAAATAAATCACAGTTTTAACATTTAAAAATTATTACAATAAAATAATGAAAGAAAGTTTCGAACGAAATACCGCGGACGTGTTTTAACGAAGTGCATTCTGTCCGGTGTTAATGAGAATACATTTTCGGAAATAGAACTAAAAGTGAATAAATGATGAAGGTAGAAGGATGCTTTCACGTCCGATGAAACGGCGCAATGTATTTTGAGTAACTCTCGATGATTGTTTGGCTGTTTGATTGCGCGACTACTTCGAAGCACACTCTCTCGTTCGCTGAATAAGAAAAATAATTATGAAGGACTCGGCGTTGTTTGTATTTAAATCACTGCATAAGCGATTCAATAACGCGAAATGCATAGGAAACAATCGTCGAAGACTTGAACTCGAAATGCAAATCTTGAAATCGTTATTTTAAGCCCACTGTTAGCAAATTATTTCTTGTTCAAGGTAAATAAAAAATGAATTCGTACAATCCGCAAATTATATTGGTGGCGAATCTTTTCAATTGGAAATGTTCATAAACATGTGCATTTTAAAGTGCAATAAGGTTGTTTGCATTATTTTTGATTGACAAAGTATTAGTCATAATTGTACAACATTCATCAACGAATCAAATTTTATTCATATTTTGATCGATTTTGATCACTAGTATTCTGATTTTTAATTCGTTCAAATTTTATCAAATTCAGACCTAATTGTTTATACTCGAGTATTAATAATATATAAAAAGAATCAGTTAAACAATATATATATATATATATATGTAATAATAATTACAATAATAATTCGCGACTCGCGCCGGAAATCAGTTTGTCGTTAAAAATTTGAAATTAAAAATTAGAATTGCTGAATGCATTATTCATAGCGAAATCACGGGCGAAAAGAACGGAATTAAAAGCATCGTCTTCCATTGGCGCTTTATCATGCAAAAATGTCACACACTCGAAAAAAGAATCGATAAGTGTCGAGATCGGTGTAATTGTTAAGACAAAAACAATGAACTTCCACTCGAAACACTCGTCGCGGCATTCTGCACAGTTCGTTTTAATTACAGAGCGGATCAATATACCGAAACGGGCGTTGCCATCTAATATGTTGGCGAAGGTAATCCGGACTGACGCTTTCATTTTTGCTACGTCTTGTTGTTGCTATTTGCATGCCACTCCGCGACGTACGTCCATCCGCGAGCTACTTCCCGCGCAAGTCCAATTCGCAATCGTGCGACTTTATATCGCACAATATATAATTGCAACTTGATGTATATATAAATACTTACTGATGCGCGTTCTACATACAAACTTTTTGAGCTTGATCGTTCATTGTTCTTATTAATATATTAATGATTATTGAAATTGTGAAAAAAATACAATTGTAATGTCATTATGTATATATTCCGAATAATTTAAAGATTCTTCCACTGATGATAGCTTATGCATTGAAATTTTATGAAATAGTAATAAAATATATCAAGTTTATTTTTTAAAAGATTTCACATTGACATTTCATTGTGGTATAAATTTATTGCAATTATAGAATGAACAAACACAAACACGCGATAACAATAATTGTGTAAATGTACAATTTCATTTCGTGTTTCGTATGTTGCTAGTATACCCAACAATGAGTAAACTGCTGATTATATGCGAAGTCCAACTTTCTAATTTGATATAATAATTGAATGAAACTGAGTTAGGAATTCGCTCTGTCGTTGACAGACTTGAATTATGCCCGCGTGTTTTTGCACAATTACAAGATTGTATGATTATCATGCATTGGGATATATGTGTGATATATCATATGTTTATTATGTACGTCACATGTGTCTGATTACGAACGCAAATTTTGCAAATAGACAACTATATAACGCGACCCGCACGCAATACGATATAATTAACACGTGGAATGCCAATGCCAAAAATTCGTTCAATGTTACACCGAATTCGATAAGACGTAATTCATTTGCACCTTTTATATCAATAATTTTGACTTTTTTTATAATTTATGCGGAATATATATTACAAACGTATTATAATAAATCAATCAAACTATAGATTTTTCTGAATTTCTGTTTTAGACAGTAAATATTATTTCTCATCAAATTGAAACTTTAAAGTTTTAGAATAAATGTATTTTTCTTTTCATCTGTTTTGATTGGTTTGTGTCTATGATGCATCATCGTTATTATACTGTAGCAAAACGATCGTACCAAAACTGAAATATTGGCCGCAACACTGAAATTCGGTACTTTTAATGAAAATCCGATCAACAGATTCGTTTCATCGGCGCCGAAATTGTTGTATGGGAGTGCATATCATAATGCGAAATTTACTTATCAACTGCGTGCATTATTGATTTCGGTATCAGTTGTTCGGTGTCCGACTATACAGATAGACGGTATCATCGGTTAAGCTTGCCGGTGGAAATTGAAACAATTGAAAAATAAATCTGTTGGGATAATGCAGGGCAAGATGTATCGCCGCGGTGAATTGTGTACTTGAAACAAAAATTGTTTGTTACCAATTATTGAATTTAGCGCCAATTACGATGTTAATAACGTTAATAATGTCAATTATGGTATGCGTAATATTGGTGTAATGCTAATGTAACGGCAATGTCATTTTAACTATTATTACCGACGAATTTAATGTAGGTATTTACGGACCATAAATCTGGCCAAATTAATTTATCGTTATTATTAATTGCCAAGATGTATTGTAACAACGATAAAAATCATTGCAATTAATAAATATTTTAAATAATGTCAAGTATCACTTAACCTTGTGTATATATCTATTTATATATTTATTTATTCATATATTATATATATTCATATACATATAATCGAAGTTTAATAATAAATTATATTTTGTCACCAGAATAAACTCTTTCAAAAAATGTCATAATTCATTGCCTTAAAAATAATAGGAACAATGTGTAAAATCGACTCCGGTATTAAGAATCGGCAAGATTTCCTTTGTAAAATTACAAATAAAACGATAAATTGTATTAAAAATGAAATATTTGAATAAAATGAATGTCATTTTATCTGTATTGTCGAACACTAGGTGACCCTGTTGAAATTCACGCCAGCTTTCAACAGCCTCCGTGGCGCAATCGGCTAGCGCGTTCGGCTGTTAACCGAAAGGTTGGTGGTTCGAGCCCACCCGGGGGCGTTTTTTTTTATTTTTTTTTTTTAAACCTCTAAACTAGTTATAAATGATTGCTTATTATCTTATTTTATTAACACAAAAATTATTTTCTTCATGTTATATTGTACTTATTAAATCATATTATTTATTCGTTATATAAATTATTAAACCCTACACTATTTAGTACACTATCAAAAAAGTTGAAAAATTTATTTGTATTATCTGGACTATTTGTGTAATAATTCTTATTTTAAAAATTATTAAAATAATACACTTGTAAAATTAATAATAATAAATAAACTTTTTAATGAATGTATTAATATTACTAATTGTTTCCCTCCGTCCTTACTTCGCTTGCTATATTGTGTAACTACCAAATTACTTGTGCATAAAAATATTTTAAATTGTAATAATATTTTACAAAATAAAACTTGTCAATATATTTTAACTTTCCGACAATAAGTTTACACTCGTGTTTTTCAAAGCCACCTAATTAATATATTGTTACTATACAATGTTGTTCATGTTAGAATAATTAATTGTAGCATTGAATTCACAATCAACTTCAATCCTGCAGATAATGTAAATCGAAACTATTCATCGCCGTAATGTTTTGTATTGTTTCATTTCGTTGCAGAATTCCAGATACGTTCTCTCTGTCTATTTGTATACCGTTCGCTGTGTAACCACGTGCTGACACGTGGTACCGTTTGTTGGAGTACGCGCTACTGTACGCTTAGATGCGCGCGCACATCCGCAGCGTTCTCGACGCTACGGGCACGTTGGTGAGCTTGTTCGGACGTAGGTGGCGCAACGAAATTGCCTTCTCGCAACAAATTTATGATTTTAAAATGTTATAAGGAATGAAAAGCGAGCTAGCGTTTGTCATCAGTAAGGGCTACTTACTAACAGACAATAGCAAAGGATGAACGTGGTACATGATTTCATGATTCAATCCGCGCTCTTCCAGAAAGTAACGACCTCTGGTTGAGTTTTCTGATGCTATTACGATGACCAGCAATTAAAAGTTTATGTTTCAAAAGTTAGACGTTTAAACGTATTTAGAATAATGTATTCTATGCGTTTAAGTTTGTTTGTGAACATTGATTTTAATTTTCGTGCATATTGTAATAATTTTTTTCATAAATTTCATTTATTATTTCTTTCAATAAATCAAAATTAATTGTCATTCTTGTCATGCTTTTATGCTTAATATTTTATTATATAAATATTAATATTTAAATATAGATGCACAGAATTAGAATATTTTTATTGCATTAAATTATTTTAATATTTACTCATCTCTTTGCATAAGAAAACATGAATTATAAGTATATTAGTTTTTTTAAAATAACTGTTATGTTGAGTAATTTTTTTAAATAAACATTTCATTTACTTAATATTAAAAATCAATAAACTACTGTAAAAATTGATTAAATATCAACAGATTTAAAATCAATAATTTGTCATTTTTAAATGTTATGATTATTTAATTAGCAAAGTGAATAATTTATACTTTTTTCTTTAATCTTTTTAAGCGCAAATACAGAAATTTACCAAACTCACATTTTCTTGCAATAATAATTATATATAAAAAAAGAAAAAAAAAACGAAAATAATTATTAAAACAGTCACGCGCCTCGTGTATTGTCCATGATTGGCTTTCTTTTGTTGCTCATTATTTACAGTGCGGAGTTTGCCACAAAGTGGATGAAGAGCGTTTGTTTGTGAAAAGGATGCAGTAACGCATGGCGATCGCTTTGCGGTAGTTTGCTTGCAATTTGAACTGAATTGTGGCAGAAGTAATGCCCCGTAGAGAGGAATCAATTTCGAACAATTCGACGACGTGCGGGCTCCCGGGAGCTGAGGCAACGTCTGCTATCCAAAATACCAATCTAATTTGCCCCTTCCCCTTCGATTCGACCCTTCAATTTTAGCGTTCCTTGCGAAATTCGTGGGTCGCCGTCTTTGTCTATCACACCACTATAAATAACTACAATGGCAATCTTTATTGGAACAATAGCCAAACAGTTGGCGCTGCTTTTTTAAGACAATACTGTAAACGAAATTGTAAATTTAAACTGTATATATTGTAAAATTAAAACTGAAATAACACTTTATATTCCACCGAATTTGTTTCCTTTTTTTCTACATGTATATTAATTTTTTGTGCATATGTCTGTTTTTCGAAAATTTAAACATTAAAATAAAATTTTAAAACCTAATTGATCAATATTTCAAGTTAAATTTTGGTTTTATACACATATACGTTAAATGTCGACTTTTTTTGAAATGTATAGAAAGTCGGACAAACTTTTGTGAATGTAGCCAAAACGAATAAGAAAAGAAGACAAAAGATATGAGAGGGACAAGGTGGCGCTAAAAATGTTTGGAATGCGTACGAAAAAGCACTCCGTTGGCATCAGATCAAAAATCCTTGGGTCTTTGTATGACAGCAATGGAAAGCATAACTTTAAACACACCCTTCAATAAGTATAAAGACTATTTTAGAAGCGATCTAATGATCGAATACAAAATAAGGTGGGTTGACTAACTTCACAACTTTTGCACTTTTACAACTTTTGAGTTCCAATAATATTTCCAATTGGGAAGAAAAAAAATATAAATAATCGATAGTGATGGATTAGTAGAAGAAAGTTTTTACAGAAAGGTAATCCGTGTTTGATCAGAAGTTTATAATTAACAGAGCAAAGTGATTAAGAAAAATTATCGTCTGAAAACAAGACCAAGAAAGGTCGAAAAAAAATTGTAATAAAATTGATTAAATCTTGTCAACAACGTTAATCGAAAAACTGTTTACTTCAACGAGTTGTCTGAAAATATTAAAAAAGGCGAATCAATAAAACAAGTGTATTTAATTTAATATTAAAATTAATATTTAATAATTAATTTAATTAAAAGTGTTATTCGGAACTAGTAATTACGTAAATTTGTAATAAGTCCTTTTTATATGTTTTTTCCTTTTTTATTTTTATTATTATTATTTTTATTGGTATTCTATCAGGATTGGAAGTCATGCTGCTGTCACGACTGCGAACCGGCAAGAAAAAAGTAAAATAAATCTGAATTAATGCGTTTCCAAATCCAGCGGAAAGAATATCCGTTAAACGTCACTTCCCGAACGGACTCAATAAAAAATTCCACGGCAAAGAGTAAAATTCTATTGCCTGTACTTAAACGATAATGCCGGAGATTAAGCGGAAATGTGATATTAGAACCATCTCCTTCCCTTGATGAAGCGCGTTAGTAGCTTCTTTACCACGTTTTCATTGTTCTTTTGTGTATTTCACGGGAACGCGGTCTTTGAAGCCGCTGCATTTCAGCGGTCCAACCCTCCTCCCGTGTATTCCAATTCCTATTCCCGAATTTCCTTACACGCCATCAACTTCACTGCCAGCTCAAGATCTTTCATCTTAATGCTGGTGTTACGACGAAAGAATCAAAACTTGTAAAATAATGAAAGACGAAGGCTTAACGTTGATACGACATCGATCATTCCTCGACGTTGATCGCAGATCACTCGACCGCGATTCAATAGTTTAATAACATCATAATACGCAACAACGCCAGTCATAAAAATTAATGTTACGCAAGTTCTCGGGGGAAAAGCGTGACTAAATAAGCCAATCTTCCTCTAATAACCACGACTCATTAAACCTTTATCGCCGATGTTACTCAATAGCTAAATTTTATTTTGCAATAATTTTAATCCAGCAAACTATCTTGGTGATCACGCCCGGCGAAAATTAGATGGCGATTACGTTTGTTCGCCATTTCATTGTTTCCTGTAATTGGCCATGTTCTAATTATCAAGGGACTATTGTGGTGAAGTTTCATTAAAACAGGAGGCAAAAAAAATAGTCAGCTACCGTTACGCGTCTGGTCTCCGTATCTGCGAACACATTTTCGCAGCGAAACGTCCGGCAAGAGTGACAAGGAAAAGATGTACGGATTTTTCGTCCATTTTTCACAGCCTTGTTTTTCGCAAAGTCTCGTTGGGGGATTTGATAAATTTCGGATTTTCGGCACGGGAACGGCGGCGGACGGCCGTGCGCGTTTCCTGGATAATTATTCTCATGATGAATGTGTATTTACACGTACACACGTGAATGGCCCGGAATTACTGGAACCGGCATGTCCTCGCGGGTTCGCGCCGAAGCAATAATTTAGGGCAACGCCCTGAATTAAAAATCCACCGGGTACATAAATTCGGGTGCAAATTTTCGCGGCGTTGACGCCGCGAAAAAAATCCCGAAGCCGGTGAGTTAAAAAAAAAAAAAAGTTTTTAAAGCGCGAAAGTCCGGGCTAATAGGCGTGGAATTTATTTGAATTATTTTAGGAAATGTCGTTGCAAACGCGCGTCATTAAATTACGACCGAATGGTGTCTCAGTTTTTTTAACGCGATGCCTTCGTTGAAGTCGACACAGTTTCAACTGTAATTTTATTCGAACGTTAGCTTTTTACGGACTTACGGTTAGAACACTGCGGAAATTAAAAATTTATATTGTCGAATGAAAAAAGGCGTGCTTGGAGTTTCCAGGGTTTTTAAAAAACGCAAATTAATTCGAGTATTATTATCTGTATCGAAGAGTGACGTTTCTTATCGACTGATTTTGCTAAAATAAGTTCACATTTTTATTATACAGTAATAGTTATATACTTTTGGTTTTTAAGTTTATATAATAATGAAAAATGAATGAAGTAATTTTAACATTTTCCAAATATAAAACATGTTAATCAATATTTTGATCATAAATAAAACGAGAACAAAAGAACGCAGAATTGAAGAAACATATTTTTGCGGTCAAACGAATGAGTCGTAAGAAAATCATCATTTCAATTGCGAAGTTTTTTAGCAACATTGCCACGTGTTTTCGTTGCAAATCCAATCCAATTAATTTCCTGTTTTGCGCGCGTTTTCGCAAAAGTGCAAGAGACTTTGAAAATACGCTCAAACGAAATAAAGAGAGAGTAAATATAGAGTCGACGAACAAGACTTTAACGTCCCTCAAGAGATTCCATTTACCTTTTATACGCAACACCGCCAATTAAAAATAATAAAAACTATAGTTATTTTGTGTAATTACTATAGATCGATAATTTTAAAATGTACAGCTTTTCGACAATGACTTTAGCATTGTTTTTCAATTTGTTATGTAAATTCTTATTATATTTATTTGACATCTTTGAAAGAAATTATAATTTTTGTTTTGAACGAAAATAATAAAGAAATATAATATTAAATTAAATATTAATACATTACATTATTTATATATTAATCACATTCGATGATTTTTAAGTATGTGGCAGGAAATGTCAAATTAAAGGAAAATTATTATTATCCGACATTCTCAAAGATGCTATTGTATGACAAATACGGTAATCGTATTCTTACAATGCGGAAACGTTGATGCATAGTACAATGCTGTTGTGTGACTCGAAGAACAACGCTTACCATATCGTCGCCATTATTCGAGTACAAATTGAGGAAGCTTGGTGGATCTCGAAATGAAACGCGCTTTTAGTTATTGTATCAAGTTGATCGTGTTAATGTTTGAGGAATTTGCATTATAAACAAATAAAATGAAAAATTATAAAATATAGAAGTTAAGATAAAAAATTGGAATCAAAGTGAATACAATTTTATCCATTGAAAATTGAAAATAGAATTTCTACATTTTTACATTGTCGGATTTTTATTAGAAATTCATCTTTTTTTGATTGTCAATCAACCAAAGTTCGAATTTGTTGCAGAAAAAGGAAAAAAAATGTCACAAATTTTTGTACGTTTTGCAAATGTCAAATTTCTATAAAACATTTGAATTATCGATTCAAGCCTGAATTAGTGATTTATCGTTTGAATTATTTTACCGTGATCGCTGAAAATAGCCGAGTTATTTGCACGTTGAATATTAAAAGTCCCGATGCCTACCGGCGGACCACTTTATTCCGAGGATAAAATAAATAAACGAAAGAGCCGGATGTAATGCGGGAAGTGGCTTTAAAAATGGGAACAGTATTTAACGGGCCATCGTAGATTTAACAGGCGGGACTGCAATTAGTCCCAAAGGTACACTCCCCGGTTCACAATGAACTTGACTGCGCGTTCCATCTCAATATTGCATTTCGGCGCGGCTCGATTCCCGGCCGTCGCATTACCGCACGTCAATGTTATATTTCGTTTCAAAAATTACGATAATTCACTTTTAAGGGAATTACAATATGCTTCGCACGACTTTGAGTTGGTTCGCGCGTCATATTAAACTCGTCAACAAATTATCGAATCATTAAAGATTAAGAAATTGTAAATAAATTCTTTCGCGAAAACTTATATTTAATTGGAATTAGACTTATCTTTTTTATAGCAAAACTTTCATTTACTATTTATTTTTTGATTTTTAATAAAAAAAGTCGGTGTTCTTGAAATTTTTTTGAATGGCTTGATTAAAAAAATTAATTTGTTTTTCACCGTCGTATTTTGGGATTCTAACTTTCGTAGAACGGTTCGGCTATGAGGAAGTCGGCGACTTTTGTTAGGGGTCACGTGCAACGGACACCCTGGTACGGTAACAACCTTCGCAACAATCAAGCGGTTGGTAACCCTGGACGCGTGCACAAACGCGCTCGCTCGCGCCAATAAAGCCGCGCGCCGCGACGCCTCGTTAATTTCATTTCGCTTTGAGAAATCGTGGTCGGCTATAATAATACGCCCGGTAACAAACCCGCGTAATAGCCGCAACTCGAGAACGCGTTCGGCGTTTACTTAAACACGCGCTTACAACTGAATATTTCACATACACGATTTAGCGTAATCATTTTTCAAACTCCCGCCATGCCCTTTCCGGGGAAAAAGGTCAAAAATTTTGTGAACATTTCAAATTAGCATGATGAACAGTTTTTCGGGTGATTCTTCGCATATTTATTACTGCTAATATTTAAATTAATTATTTAAATTTTGGTTAATTCTACCAAACGACTTCGTGACTTGGTAACTGTAATGAAAGGAATTCAACCAAATGGTTTGGTTAAATCAATCAAATTTGCTTTCTCAGTTTACTTTTTTTTATGCAATAAAGTTCAATTTAATCATTTTTCAAAACAAATATCTCTCCCTTTCGGAAAATTTTGAAATCATTATTATTTCCGTAGAAATATTTGAATCAAATTAATTACTAATTTATACATTAAGTTCTATGAAACGCAATGTTCAACGTTCTTTTCATCGGGTGTCTTTTGATCGACTGTTGAATAAACCGTATCACCATGCAAGGAGATACACGGCGTTTGCCAACTCTTTTTTTTCGCGACGCTTCGCAAAATGTCTCGAACAACGTTAGCCGAGTCGAATAACGAAGTTCCTTTTGCGGAATTCCGTGGAAATTCGACTTAGTAATCTGAGAAACTTCAGTCGGATTCTATTTACATTTAAATTAACTGCATTTTGTAC
>JABFOV010000696.1:0-33374 GCA_022817685.1 Aradophagus sp. ZL-2020
GTCAAATTTGGTATCATCGGATGTCCCCCGTCGAGACGAACAATTTTTATTACCCACTTTTTTTGATCGGATTTGTAGTTTTCGAGATATTTAGTTGTCTCAAGATAAAAAACTCACCCTGTATATATTTTATATAAATTTATAACGCGAATAGATGTCAATTCTATAATGTTTCTTTGAAAATGCATCTTCATCTTTTCTCTAAAATTAATAGTTTAAAAAATCTGTATAGTATCGGTCTAACATTTTTTTCTTAGAATGTAGCTAGTAACCCACGAATACTACTTAACGCCTCCATTAACTCGTTGTCGTGGACACTCCACATCTGTTGAAAATCACGATTTAGAGCGGCCACGAAAAACCTTCAATATAAATGCGCCTTCCTAGCTCGTTTATGGGCGAAAGGCGAAATCAAGCGCGCATATAAATTCAAACGCTTATGGGGTGAACGTTTACTCGAAAGTGTGGCAAATGCTGAAATAGTGCGCATCCAAAAAACATTTGCCAAGTCAATTTTATGCTTTAGCCAAATTAATCGTAATATTATTCGAAGTAGAGTAGCACTTTACGACGTTGCGGAAACAAGATCGAGCGAATCAAAAATGTTTGAAACACATTCGCAATTTAAATGATTTGAATTTAATTCTACACGATTGCGGCATTAATAACAATAGCAGCAATGGCAAAATAATTATAATCAAAAATTCATTTATCATGAAGGTATGTTTTCTCTCAAAATAATTACAACAATTTTGAACCATTATTATTATTTTCATACCTGATGATGTAAACTTGTCGACCAAACAAAGATAAATCACGCTTCACTTTTCTCTACGTTAATAAAAGTTAATGGTGCGAATTAACATATATGTAAGAATAATTAACAAAGAGTGTAATGGCAAAAAAAAAGAAGGAAAAAATACAGTCGTTTTTATTCAAGTCAATCAAATGGAAAAGTCGGCAATGGTTTAAATATCGTAAATCATAATTTTAAATAAAGCAATTTCCGAGCTAATGAATGCGATGCAACGTACGGTGTTAAAAATTGAAATAAGTGAAAGTAGGTCGCTTCGCAAGTTAAATTAATTTTGAAACGCTTAATTATTTCAATTAAAAATTATTGTGAGAATTACGGCTTTATATTCTAAATAATTGCCAAACAATCGTGATTAGTCAGCGATTGCAACGTATATTTTGTAGCCATTACTATAATTGTGTTATTTTTTTATCAATTGCATCGGACGTTGCTTCTTTTTTGATTGAGACAAAGGAAACGAAGACGCGATTTCTAGTTGCAGAATTAATACGTTTACGTCAAGTTAATTATTCTAATCAACGAGGCGCGTCTTGGAAACTAACCAAAAAGAGAAAAATGAATCTAGGGAAAAAACACTCTCGTCCTTTTTGACTGTGACAACAATATCACTTGCACGACAAATGCGATCCAATAAGACGTTGTTTTCCAGTCGAGTGGTGTTTGCGCTTTGAAACGCTTTAAAACGTAACGCACTGTGACGCGATGTTCTTTGTTGTTTCGTACCGACAACCATGCAACGACATAATTTGCAATTAATACTTGTCGGAGTTTGCGTTGTCTCACGGAAGCCAAACGTCAAACGAGCTAATATCAATCGCACAAATCACACTTGAACGTTTCTTGATAATTCGATTATTTAATGATCGTTGAAAAATTTTCATATTTAAAAAATACCATAATAACGTGTGTCTTTCAAAGGAACGTGTTGTTTTTATAAATGCCCATTCAAAACAGTTTAAACAAATTGTTAAAGAAAATTTCTATGTAATTGTATTTCAATGCATTGATTTAATACACCTAAGAGTACTTTTACATTTTAAATTTACGATAAATGTTTCTAAAATACATTCATATAATTCGGTTTTCGCAGTAAAAATTTAAACGTAACCACAACGTAACCCTAAATTTAGAAGTGAAAATGATAAATATAACTCTTCAAATATAATGACCCTAGATTTGACAACAATAATATTACAGACATTAATAATGTTCTCAGTAAATAAACTGAAATGAAATATAGACAATTATTTTTAACGCTCACAATGTGATTGTGCACGCGGGATGTCTGACTTCAGAAAGGGATGTGTAAAATTGTCAGTAAATTCCTTGACAAAAATTACATTTCGCGTATAAAAAGCAGGAAGAAAGGTTAGAACACGAGGGTCTTGTTATGCCGAGCTATTATAGTTAATTAAATAGCATCCTCGCTATCGCACGGGTCGCGACCGTGTGCATGGCATTAAGACCGTACGACGCCGATAAGTCCTTGAGCACACCTCGTTATCGACGGCGGGACAAGAGTGCTCGACTCGACAAAAAGAAGGAAGTACACAATACTTGCAACAACAAGCGGGCTGTACGGCTGTACGTGGATGCTCCCTTTTGTCGAAAGCTGGCATCCCAGGACTATCGTTGTCTCTTTAGTCTCTTTTCAATAGACATTTATTTTATTTCACCGTTTCTTAATCATTGTACGAGGCAGCCAAGTAGTCGTCACGTGCTTATACAGTTAGTCGCGTCATCGAACAGTCGCCTTTTCGCGTTGCTGTTGTTAACATTTTTAATTCTTTTACGACGAGAAAAGCAAAGACAATTTGAAGAAAAAGTTGCTTTAATTGCTAGTTTTTAAAAGCTGTTGGTAGTAGAATTAAATAATTGTTAAAATTAAGATACATTAAATAAGAGCTTAAACACGCTAAAATAATATGTAAAATGTGTATCAAAAAAACTTCATCAATTAATGAATATTCGTTACAATATAAAGTTTTTTTAATGTTCCGTATCTAAACATTTTCAAAAAGTAAAAAGTATAGACCTCAGTTTCCATTGTCGCCTCAAGTTAAGTCATGATTGCAGTGCGTTAATATAAAATAGCATCATCAAGTCGACAATGCGCAGATTACATTTATCATGAAGTCAAATTAAAAGCTGATTGCAATTGAAAAGGAAACGTCCGTAAGCCCGAAAGAAAAATGGCTGCGTTTCTTGGATGGACTGAAAAAAACCTTACGTAATGCATGTTGCGAGGGAAAAAAGTCCGCTGGTTAAGTATAATCAAGAGAGACAAGCGAACAGGGCTTGACCTTTGGTTGGAGCTGCCGCATGGTAGCATCGGGCCCCGGTAAGGAAGATCAGGCAAAATCGCATCGTCATCGCGGAAGAGTCGACACACGGTCGCAAGCGATTCCCTCGGCCAAACGAAAGGAAACGACACGATACGGGGTTGTTTACGAGTCAAGAATCGCAGTCGCGAAAGGATCTCGCTCTGCGGTCCACCATTCCCACAAGAAGCGGCAAAGCGCCGATTCGTCGGCGCATCCTCGCATCTCGCGGCATTTTTGCTCCGCGAGCGAGCCGCTTAGCACGCCCTGACCTTCCTATACGCTCTTACGTTTATTCGCTTCGTCTTTTTCGTGCGCGAGACGTTTGCCACATGTCACCCAATCGTGATCGCCGCGCGTCCTTATTCTGCCTCTCGACGTTGCCCTCGCCTCCTCCTTTCTCTTCGCTCTTTTCGCTCTTTGCTCCTTCCGCGACGACGGATAAGTCGTGATGACTGCGCGCTGCTCGCTCATGCAAATGATTGTTTAACATGAATTATTGTTGCTCGTAAGCACGCAACTTATTATGTCGGGAAAGCCGAGACAACGGGACGCTCCGAGACGCGGCAGATGCATCTGTTGATGTCTTAACTGGGAATTATTAAAACGAACAGTTGCTTTACGCGGTGAGAAAAGTAAACAGTAAAAATAACAGCCTGAAAGGTAAACTATATTATTCAAATGATGACATTATGCTGATTGAGCCATTTGAATGGTGCAATTTGTCACTCAAGTAATTTTGAAAAAAAATTGTTTCTGAATCAGATGAATTCGAATATTAAATTTTATCACAAAAGTTGGATTTAGTACATTAAAATACGCAATTATTTCATATTCCAAATTAAATGATATTAAATTTAAAAAATAACTTTAGAAAAGTAATAAATCATCTGTTAAATCAACCGAAAGCCTAACATTCTTAATCGCGCTTGGATCATAATTCTCGGCACCGTACATCAGCAATATTCACCGTCGCACATCAACAAAAGTCTATTAACGGCCGAGTATCCATTTACTTCAGCCAGTTATCAAGCAAAACCAAATAACGAGGGCTCTAATTCAACTGTCTCGACTAAACTTTGCCACCGTGGAATTCCACAAGGAGATTCCGGTGCGCGATTTCGCGGCAATTTATTAAGTCTTTACTCGCAAAAGGAGCGCCGATCAATTAATTACTTTTCTATTTCGAGAATCGGTTAGACACAACTATCATCAGATCCATTTTGTCTGTTAATTTAGGATCTCGTTAGCCGGCGATGCGCGCAATTGAAATAGATCTTCATTCAGGGCAATTTTGTCGAAATTACGCGATATAATGGAAGCTTTTTACGCGGGGCTAAAGGCTACGTCGTTACGGGATGGATAAAGTAAAGAACAACGATGGCGATCGACTTGGCCGCGCGGTTATCAATGATCTAGCCGAGTAAAGTTGCGCACCGAGAATGTACGCCGAGGCTTGGCAGTTTCATCGTGATTCCATTAAGTTAGTTTGCTGCAACTTCAGCTTCTTACAATCGCCGCCTTCGAACACTTAGCCAACAGGAGCCGCGCGTTATCTCCCGAGCTAATCGTAATTTAGCGGAACGGCAAGATCGCCTGCACACGCGAGGCACGCGTGTCCGATTTTTGCTGCGAGCATGAGAGATGAACGACACTGCCTTGTCTTTTGCCGCGGCGCTCATTTTCGCCGATTAATCTTTCCGTCGATTCACGCGAGACCTTTCCAGCTGAGCGCCCGAGTCATCCCGTCGTAAATCAATATTGATATTCGTTATCGCGCGAGCCGATCGACCGTCGTCTGATTTCAATTGTAAATTGTATCCCCGCGCGATCGAATTGCGCGATCTCGAAAGAACCTGGCTGACGATGTTTCTCAGCGGCAGCGCTTTTGGTGTGACGAAATGTTCGGCAAACTCGGATTTTGATAGTATATTGTTTAACGTACTTGATTTTGTTTCATACGTTTGTGATTCTGAATCTGAAATTGGTGATGGGAAAAATGGAATGATTCTTCGTCGATTGGCCGCTGTGAAAATAAACGCTCAAATTCCAAACGGATGGATTGGAGAGAATAAAATATTTTAATATGTTTGTTGAATTTTGTTGAGTGTTTAGTTTTAATTTTCAACATTGTATTTTAAAACATATACGTGCTCCAAAATATTTACTGTTCAAGTGCCAGTCGAGCTTTACGAGTTTTATTTGAAATTGTAAATACTTCAGATATGTAATATTGTTGGTATTATATACACTTTACAGAAACGGAATAATTTCGTTTAATATATTGTATCGAGTATATATTAAAAGCGTTAAATATTTACAATCACATATTTCTATAGAATTGTCAACACAATAAATTATCAATTACAATCAATGGTACAGTACGAAACACTACAAAAAACATTATTCAGCTCGTATTTTGACAAGCGGTATCGCTGTTGACATCATTAATAAATGATAATCGCAAACCCGCGCGGAAAAAGTAGTTGCCAGCTCGTCCGGCAAAAGTCTGGATCGTAATCGCGAGACAGGCGCATGCCAGATTTATGCCATACTAGGTAATGGTTATGATATTATAGCAAAAAACGTAAGTTCGACCATAGTTCGTCCATACGTCTGTGAAGTCAGAACTTCTGAGTGCGAGTCACGGGGTCCGTAACATTCCAAATAGACATATATATACATATAATAGATGCATATATACATGTACACATATACTAGATATAGTAGATACATATATAGAGTTATTACAAGCAATGTTTATTCAACATCAAATTTATTTCAAAATTTCAAAAATGCGTTTTGTAAAAATACTCTAGATAAAATTAATGACTGATTTCAAAGAACATGTAGGTAAGTTTGTTCAAACTTGTATTAATTACAAATAACCAATATAGATAGAAAATAAAATTGTCGTCGTAAATCTAGTGTAAAATTGATACAAAAATATTATCCGGTATAATTATGTCAACCACATTGAAATTGGTTCTGCTTGCCTTTCTTCGCGGTGCAACTGCCAAGTTCAAAATTACGATAATCAAGCGATTGTAGAAAAAGAAAAGAGAAAAAAAAGATTCAACCGTAGATGCAATCAATGAAGCTACCTATCGATTTCCGATCATATCAATTGATTGTGACTAATGAAACTGGTTTGCATATCATGTAATTATCAATACGCAATTCCAATTCGAAGATATATCGCGTTAGATGACTCTACACACCATTGGCGATACTTACACTCGTATAACTGTCACGAATCACACGTTTCGGATTCGCGGAAACGTACGTAGTAAATAATGCAGGCGGTTTCCAACTCGTAACGGGTATTCAATTGACAGAACACTCATTATCATAAGTCTTACTGACAAGCGAAATGAAATTCTCCGATAACACGGTTTTTTACTCGTATTTTTAAGTACGTTTGTCTCTATATTTTGAAATGGCCATTAATTAAATGCATTGATAAAATATTAGTGCGCATTTTTTCCGTGTCATCAAACTTGCGCGGCTGCCGACGTCTTACTCTAGCCTGGAGTAGACAAGAAATGTGGTACAATATATCGAAAACACTACTTGTTGATGGAAACGTCGGAAAGCAGCCAGCTGTTGTTGGCCACTCAGCTTATACTCTGTCCCTGGTTTCCTTTTATTTTGTGTCTCGCTAGCAGAACAACATAGTATTATCAATTCGACGGTTCGAAATTAGGCGAGTGCATTATACTTATTGTATAAAATTTCAAGGACTTTTTCAGCGAGTGTTGCGTGTAATTAGAACGGAGAGTAGGTACTCTTCGGGCATGGGAGTGAGTGCACTCGGTGCGCTGGCGAACAATAGCCGAGTCTTTTTCGCATGCGACTAATATCGTCAGTGCTCCAGTAATTGTTGGACAATTACGACAGACGCGTTCAAAAAGTACTCGGCGTTGGACGAAACCTTATCTTTATTAATGTATCTCAAGCGGCCGCGTTTGCCCTGTGTACATGCGTTAGACGCACAACGCTTTTTCTTTATTGTTAATGTTACGAGCCCAACGCAAGATGAATAAGGTTTTATTTTGCCTGATAAAAGCATAGAAAACTCTGTTGCCTGCCAACAAGATCATATTCAAGACCGGAATAATGAAAAATAAAAAAAGCATTGTTTATACTAAAGTACGAGATGGTTTATGTCAAGAGAAAGTAGGGTTAAAGGTAGGTACTAGTTAAAGAACAAAGATCCAACGTTTCCTTTATTATCAACTTGTTACAATGTATATACATCGGAAAACATGAGATAAGATTTTGGCGTAAGATTCGGACCATTCCATCCAAATCTTACGCCGAAAAAGTAGGATAAGATTCGGACCATCCAAATCTTATTTTAATTCGGACAATGTGTGGGTACTAATTTTATGAACATGATTTTCTTGGCGGAAAAGTATTTGTACAGATGTCCAACGATTTTCTCATAATTTGAGTAAACATTAATTGGAGATCATGTTGATGTAGAAAATGCTTTAATTAAGGAAATTTTTACTTTTCTTAATATTTTGTTTCAAAATACGTCTGAGACTCTTATTTTTACAATGTTGTCTTCCCTCGTTAAAAAAGAAAATAATTTATAATTATTATTACCAACTATTAATTCATTAAAAAATGTCCCTTTTAGATATTTAATTCCTCTGTTTGCATAGTATTGACACTATATTCGATATTCAATAAAATAAACCAGAAATAGACGAACAATTGAAACAAATCCGCCTGTTGAACATGCTGAGAAGTGTGCGCCATAGCGAGAATCATTAGGCAAAAACCGCGTCGCAGAATATCAGACTTCACGCCAGAGTGTATGTTCTTGGTGATATGAAAGAGCGGGACAAAAAAAGTAAAAGGAAAGGGGTAAAACGGGATAAAAAGAAAGCGAGCATTGACATCTGCGAGTGAGTTTTGAATTCGATAGGCGCGTCGCGTCGTTTCATTGTTTTAATTAATACGCCACGTATTCCCTCGTCCCCTATATGCAGAATTCGTCCTCGTTCTGCAAAGAACAAAAGCATTGATCAGCATCTGCTACCTCGTACTTCTTTCATACGACCACGCGCATATCATTGTATTTATGCCCAAGTCACACAATAAATCCACGATAATTTACGATTATCGTCCGTTGTTTATTTGTAATTGGCTTTACTATTTGTTAAATCTTGACGTCGGTGCGGTTCTCAAGTTGCGGACCGCCGGGCGCACCGTTCATCATACCCCATGCCCCGCCGGACTGTAATACTTAATCAATTACCGATTAAGTACATTCCATTATTACTTGGCGCAAGCCATAATTAAATGCTCGCCGCTAATTTAATCTCTAGGTGGCCTGTCGGTTCGACTGGAATTTGAACTTTCCTAAACTTTTTTAGAACGCAATTCTTGAAACAGCAACAATTCAATCGTATGGAAACAATTAAACAAAATTGCCTGACTACGGTGACTAGCGTTTGACCACGAGTCATTAAACAAAGTGAAAAAGTTGACTTATTGCACAAGGTTCGCACCAATCGTGAAAAGACGTTTATCTTGTCGAAGCGCGCAAGCGTCATAATTCACAATTAATTGAACGTCATTATTCGTAAACGATAATACCATTATGATGCAATTGGAACAAATCATTTTGCGAAATAGCGCTTGCCTCACACTCGCCGCGAATCGCTTGTGAATCAGACGAAGTCACGTAATACTTATAAATAACGACATAAAGAGTTAATAGAATTCGCAATCATCGTGTTAATCGCGCTCGAACTCGCGTGCGCCTGGATTAGCGAAAGTGTGACAAAATCCGCCCTCGTGCATCAACCTATCTAACGGCTTGTCTGCCTGCGCGCGTGCGACTTTGCTCTTTTAGCAGCACCGTCAATGGAGACATATCAACGGTAATCGATACCCGGTATATATTTTGGCAACTTTTGACACGCGTCGGCTTGTAATCTGTTCGGCAATTTTGGTCAAATTTCAATAGCGAACGATCATCACTTTCATCAATTCCTCCTCTCCCCATTTTTTTCTTGTCACTCTCAATCATACCGCCAAATGGCCATTTGAACAAACAAAACGACAATTTGTTACAGCAAAAGAAAGGCGAATGGAAACCGCAATGATGTCTCAATTCGACTTGCACAATGTTTGCTTCTGTGAATTGGCTAACATTGTAAACGAAAAAATTGAGAGCCGTTGTTACATTGTCAACTATCATTATAGGGGCATTGTGCAAGGTACCGGGAACTCGTTTCAAATGGCTCCTTTTGCGAGAATGTGTGAGATAATACTCGAACGGTAATAATCCCGATACTTGAAGACCCCTGCTCAGAAAACGGCTAAAGACACAACTGGTGAAGCCGAAAACTCAAATCCGGCTCTTTCGTAAAAGAGTAAAGGTAAAAGAGTCTCCCGGCTTCAAAGATATGTTCGAATGGTTCGAAAGTTATTCTTTCTTCGGGGTTTTCGGGAAGCTTGTGGATACGTGCGAATTCGGGAATTACGTAAAAATAAAGTATTAACATGTGATTAAATTGGAAGAAGTGGTAAACTTACTTAAGTAACTGTTAATCGTGGACTTGATAATTTGTTTTTCCTTTGGTACAGTCAGATTCTACGTTCAGTTTATTGTAATGTACTATATATTAGCTATTGAGAATTCGTAAATTTCAATCACAGTGAGTATGGAAACATAAGTTTATAAACTTTTAGTATAATATTATACGTTATTTGTAATATTAGTAATTATGATGATGGATTGAAAGAAAAAGAAAAAAATACAAGACATATCACAAAATGCTCCAAAGAAACCTTTGGTAGAAATAACAAGTTTATTTTGAAAATAATTAATTAATGTAGTTTTTGATGTAATAAGTCATGAAGATGAAAATTTAAATAACAAATTTAATTTTCAATGATTTGTCTTTGACTTTTTGCACTTGCTTAATTTGCGATTTTAACCGAAACAACAATTCGTTCGCAACAAAGTTAAAAGTTCTAGAATACTTACAATGAGCGCGGAACTGCCCTTCGACAGTCAGTTCTATTATCAAGCAAATGGAATACAGTCATTCCAGCATGAATCAGATCATAGCACTATAATAAATAAGCATTCAAATGGCATTTATTAATTAAGCTTGACACTCGAACTCAGAAGCCAAGATGGAGTCTGACCGTCAAAAACGCGCATGTAATGTGACCTGAATATGTCAATTAAGCAAATGAATTCTCTTAATGGGAGATATGCTTCGGAGAAAGGTCAGAGTGGTGGCGGTAGCAGGTTCGCGGCATTGTCTCACTCCCATTTCGAGTATCGTACGCTCGTTATACAAACGCGCACGCACGGAGCCCGGCTCCGGAGCGTGGTTTATAAACACGGCGGGATGCCTTCCAGGACCTTTTGTCCTTCCGCGTTTTCGCCCAGCACTTCTCTGGCTCGTTTCATTCGCATAAACGAGAACGGGTTCCTGCCACGTCGCTCGAAAAAGAGCGCTCTGAGGCGAGGGAACGCAGATTTGTCGTGGAGCTTGCAATAGCAGAAAAGAAAAAAGGATGAAGCAAAGCCAGGAGAGAATTAAAAAAAGGAGGGAAATGGACGACGTCGATCTTTTTCTCTGGCTCGATCCATGCCTTTTATTCAAGCTACCCCCATGTTCCGTCTTGTCCCTTGTTCGGTTGTTTCTCGCGCAAGAAGCGAATCGCCAGCACACGTATGCAAATGAATCTGTGGCGCAACGAGCGAAGGAAAAGTCGGCCATTTTCGGCTCCGAGTTTCCCGTTTCCTTCCATTACTACGTCCAACATGAACTTATGTTACCGGCAATCGCCGTGCTCCATTCACCGGCCGGCCATTAAAAGCTCGGATCGTAATCCGCCTGCGTTATGTCGGATCTCGGGGACCCGCTGCGATTGCGGATTATTTGAATAATTATGTCGCTTTTTACCGCGCCGGCATTCATTAAGGCTCTTCAATTATGCTCATGAATACGTTTGTCATTGATTTTAATCAAGCGCGCCGGCTTTTGCCGGAAGAAGCGTTCGGGTTTTTGTTAATGAGTTCGACGAAGAAACGGGGGAATTGATTTCTGACGTTGCCGCAGAGATTTACATCGGAAATGCGGCGGAATTTAATCTAATTCCCCGTCATTTTGTTGTGCAACCATTTACAAGCGATTCGGCGAGAAAAAAGTGTATTACGATTTCACTGCCGCGGCCGGTTACGCAATCAAAATTTTATTTACTCGCGGAGCAACTTTTGTCGCCGCAGCTTCAACAGGAATCAATCAAGCATGTGCATTATGCACGTAAAAAGTCGCTTTTGCAATTCCAAGATTGCAAGGTGATTTTAATTCCCAAAGTCGTTCTGATTTTTGCATTCGATTCAGCTGAAATTGAATAAAGAAACAGTATTACTTGAATGTTTATCTTTTGTTGCAGAAAGACGATTTCGGTCAAATCGGCGCGATTCTACGTCAGTACCTGCCGGAAAGTGACACTCCCTACATCTTGGACGTAGATCTGGATTTTTTCAGCACGAAGAATCCGTTCCGCGACGTGTACGATCGTGCGAATCTGTATGAACGTCTGAAGCCACTGTACTATTTCAAGCGGCCGGAAAGCGTTGAGCCCGAGGTAAGTGGATTTTTGGAATACCTCGCCGTCAGTTGAACAGACAGACGGCCAATAGTGTGCGTTCCGCCAACGGTCGGTAATTAAATTCACTATCGAAACAATGATAACGAGCATACACGCGCCGATGATTGCACGGGTCAGGGTCATAGCAGTATTGGAATCCGTCCGGATAGCGGCCACGCCAGGAGAAAAATAATGGCGGTACGACGAGGATAGAAAGAGAAGCAGATAGAGCAAGCATTGCTTTCAGGCGGAAGATTAGCGTATAATTAGATGTCCTCACAATGGCCAGGGTCCTGTGCTAGGCCGGATATACCCCTCTCCTCAGTACGACCTGCCAGCGTGGTTATATGCGGGCATAATAGACAGAGAACGACTCTATGGGGTTTTGGATTAGACGGACGTAATGGTATAGTCTATTGTCTCCGCACATAACTGCATACTGCCAACATCCGCCACAGGAATACTCATCTGCATACGTGCGTTGCAAACCCTTCGATAGTCCATCCACGTTGCACTACATATATATTTTAGTCACAACTCTACTTAATATCATTCCGTTTTGCGTGCTTGATACCGTCATTTACTGCTATGCATGAAAATATCGCTCGTTGTGTTAACAGTATGCTCCACTTTGTATAACAATTTGTTGGAAATTTGATACACGTGTATCACAGTTTTAATCATGAAAATAAAAATGTTTGGAGAGTATTCAAATTGTAGAAACAACACTTCACATTGTTGATCTTCAGTTTATTAATTAAAATGTTCATTAACATTTACATTTCATAACGTTTAATACTTTATATATTTTTAGAATTTTGGTTTATTCTTAATCAATTTATTATCAAACATTTTCTATTATTCAATATGGTTTTTTTATACGTTTTTTATACTAAATTACAGTAATCAAATTAAAGAAAAAGCTGCAAACTATGTTTTATTGCAAACAGTTTCAAACGTGGACCTACTTATGGTCACGATCAACGTCTGTTATGTTAATTCAAGGAATAGCCACAGATAAATGAACGAGTCCAGCGCGCGCCAAGCACGAATTGCAAGTGAACACAGTTTTACAAGAAAAAGGGAGAAAAACGATTGGTAGCCTTAGCGAGGGTTCTGCGGATTCGTCGGATGCCGCGCACTTTTCCATATGCATGCGCGCTTGGGTCCCTCCTCAACGGCATTCCGCCAGGCAACATATTTTACGACCCCGCGTGCGCTTCGTTAAATAGACAAAGAATTTTCATTAATCGGCAGTGCGTTTCTTTATCTTACCATCTTGAGATTTATTAGTCGACTTGGCACTAAAGTCGCTCCAACGGCGAATACGTTATTACATACATTTACGACTGGCGCGATTTTATGTCCGCGCCGGGATAGGGGTGAGAGTCCTCAGAAAAAGTACCGCGATCTTAAAGGCGAAACTTAAACCACAATGATCGCGACGTTAACTTATCTTTATTGCTGCACCCAGAAGATGCTTTTTTACCGAACGCAACTTCCGCCTAAGATACGGTTGGCAACGTAAAATCGGACCATGATAATGGCGACAACTCCAATGTCTTTTAGTCTGTACGTCTCCGCGGCAGCTAATTGTACTCTCTTTATTTAACAAACAAACGATTGTCTCTTTTTTTGTATTTTTTTTTTTTTTTAATTGTCCTTGGTTTTCGGATGTGAACATCGATGATCTGAGCCAGCACTACGAGTCCAAGCTTGAGACGTGATTTATCTAAACGAATATTGATTGGTTCGGTTCTTTCTAAGCGTCTCCAGTCTCGCACGAGTACCCCATCGAGCGATCACGCGCAGAGAAGAAGAAATGACACGAAAAACGGGGTCTGCACGCGGTATGCTAAACGGGTCCCTAGGAAACGTTTTCCGGCCTCGCTGAATATTGATGTGTAGTCGGGTATGCAGATGAGCGTGAGAATGCTGTTCGTGCCGGATGGTTGCACGAATATGTACTACACATATTGATATACCTATGGCCGGAGATCGACGCACACATATGCAGAAGCGCACACGCACGAGACAGAGGCTCGCTACAACCGGAAGTAAGCTCAGCGTCTCCCTCCAGCTTGCCGCAACCCTTCGCGCGCAGCGACACATATATCGCAATGCTCCAGTTTGACCTTCGACTCGCGTAAATTCAACTTCAATTCCAAACGCCGTAACTCCATTAAGGTGGTAACATCTGTCAATGAACAGTTGTCCTTTTATTGTCCAACTTCATTGACTTTGCAAATAGCAAATTGCCGCATCCGACGAGGCAAATTGTTACGTTACATTATTTCAAAGGAGAGCGTTTCTTTATTAAGCCATGTAGGAAATCCCGTGTATGCCGCCGGGAGACTCGGTTAGATCGTTTCCGAAAACATCGGAATCGTCGGTACGTTTACGAATTCTCGAAAGCAATTTGACGTGAAATACGTTGGACGCAATAACTGATGATCCGAATGTCGGCTCGATTAGCATACATTAGTTGAAGGTCCGGTTGCGGCTGATAAAATTGAAGTCGAGGCCGACGCCATCTGCAGGTGGATGTAATCGTAAGGAAAATCGGTCACTGACAAGTCGGTGAAATGGCATAATAAAAGTGGGGTATTCCAGTTGGGTTAGGTCACTTTCTTCGTAATTACCTTCTCGCATGGAAGTCCCTTCGGGTTCTTGAACTCCGGCATCGCCGACCCTCAAGGTCGGTCGATTGCGGTTCGCGCGCGACGCCTCATCCCCCGCAATTAACTTGCCTGACAATTAAATCGATAAACCGAGAGGACGTACCGCGCCGTTCGTTACTCCGCAATGTACATAATCACGATCGCCGTGAAAGCCGAATGGAAATAAACTCATTGCGCGATTTCAAGTCTAATGACCGTCGAGCTGTAATCATCTTATGGACGGAATCAAGTTTGTTGTTCCTCGGCGAGACTGACTTTTCAATTCAAGTGGAAAACGACGCGTCGGAGAGTTTTAGATCACTTGCACTTTACTTCGATTATGTCATAACACTTCATTACAACTCAATTACGTGAACGATCGATGAGAGTTGCTTAAAATGACTAAAGGTATCGCTGTAAAAAAGTCATATTATTTGTAAACAAAAAGTGTAATTTTGAAGAAATTTTCTTTAAATATTATTTTAATTACACAAAAGATATAGAGTAAAGTACGATATTAAACATAAGAAGGATTACGATAAATGTATTGATGTCTGAGACTCTTATTTTTACAATGTTGTCTTCCCTTGTTAAAAAAGAAAATAATTTATAATTATTATTACCAACTATTAATTCATTAAAAAATGTCCCTTTTGAACGCAATAGTGAAAACTCGGTACAATTGAAGAGGCCGTGACATCGATTCATTATTGCCAAGTGATAATCGAATGATGATCGTATCGCGCGTTCCGTTATCAATAAGTCATGCACCGCAAGTATTTTAATGAAGTTGAAGTGCAAACAAAATGTTTCCACGCTAAGAAGATTGCTCGTCACAAGTCGATCTTATCGCACAAGTTCTGTCTAGCAGTTGATATTTCATTCCAATAATTGCCACCTATATCTTCGGGTAAATTAATAATGTTATTAGCTTTGTCACGCGCGCTCGACGAAATGAATTTTTTTCAATCAACTTGAATAGAATCGAGAAAGAATTGTATAAAAGAGAAACATATTCAAAGAATTAAAAGATTTATGCAAACACCTTGAGTATCAAAGCTTTAATTACAATTAACTTTTCATCTATCTAATTGCTTGTATAAATAAAGTGGTTGAAGTATTTGACGCAGTATATTTTTATTCAGTACGGTATGATAAAAGTAAATTAATTCATTTTATTAACTTAATAAGCAATTTTCGTGTGAATGTATGTCTCCAATACAACATGCTTTGATTTTTATTACCCTTGACTCTTTACTATACGGACCAACAGCGCTATCTATCGAAATTGATGTGAACGAAGGTAACCATCTTCGCAGTTTCCCGATAAGCCGCCCGAGTTTGGGGTGACGTTACAGGCGACGCCGACGCCATGCGTCCAAAATGGCCGCCCCCTGCGGACCATCCTGCGCAGGCTCGGTGGAGAAGAGGTTGATGGAAGAAAGTGTCGGGTAGGGGGCGGGAGGGTGGAATTGAACTTGAGACAGCAACTATGCGCAAGAAAACGGTCGAGCGATGAATTTCACTAATCGTTACTCTGACTTTTTTCTGTTCTTTTTCTTCCGCTGTTCGTTGTGTCTCGAATGGCAAGGGTTGACGACTGCTAATTGGGAAAATTTGCGGAAATGAATGAATCTAGGAAGCAGGGACGTCGATTGAAGTTGAATGGAACGTGATAATGACTGTAATTTAACCGGCGTTTAGTCGTTTACGAGGGCTGAGTGGTTAGAGGCAGCACCACCTGTTTATAGTGCCCATGAAACTGTGGCCCGTTCTGCGTCCCCTAAGTATCTTTTGGCGCAACGATTCGTTACGACCGCAAAATAATACAATTGGCTGATGACAAGGCACGTATTACTTCCGTTTTTCAAGCGCGCGAGTTCGTGTCGTTTACACACGGCGGAGTAAACGAATGTCCTCGGGTCGTTGAACCTCATTCATTCGGCCAGTCAGCGGGCTCGCAAATTTGTGCGCATTTTCAGCTCAAAGCTTTCCCGGTGAAAACTGTAAACAGTGTTATGGCGAAGTGTAGACAAATCGATACATCACCGACTCATCGAGTCATTTTTATTCAAAATAAATGTTTGTTGGGCGCCATTTATACAGAAAGAAATACAATTGTGAAAAGTGGTCATATTTTGAAACAGTTCGCTGTTTTTGGGTACGTTTATGTAAGTTCCTTTTTTATTGAATATTATGAGTATATGATATGATTACCAATATTTATTAGTAATCTTTCATATTTTTTTGCAATATTATATGCGTATGCACTGGACGATTTTTTCGAATCAAAATGAAACCCAACATGGATAATAAAATGATACTTTCTAATATAATTCATAAACTATGTGTAAATCATTTAATCAGCTTTCGTGAATTGATGAACGAATATTTTTGAAATTGATGTTTTCTAGTCAAAATGATTATTACGTATTTTGCGACCATTCAACTTATAAATTCACATCAAAATACCCTTTTATAAAATGTTCGTAATAACTTTACAAATTATCTTTCCATCTTTAAGATAAAATGGATATAACCGAATTCCCATTTCTACCCAATACCTGCAAGTAATTACTTTATGTTGATCGCAGTAATTAAGCTATCCCCATTAATGGCAAACTATGATCTTATTTGTATTTTTCGCCAGGTTACCGGGGTTAACGAACTCGTTTATGCTTCGGCAAACACTTTGCCGGTAAACTTGTTCGATGTAAATGGGGATAAACGGTAGTAAGTGCGTGGACAGCGGGGGCGTATTTACCCTCTCCGTGTGTTACAAAGTTCACTGGCTCGTCGATGACATGTTTCTTACGCAGAGCGCGGGAAGTAATGCAATAGTGCGTCGACTAGAGTCAGAGTTAAGTTATACTCTGCTGCGTTTGCTAAAACTGAAAACGCCTCGTTCTCAAATACCCGTTTCAGAATATAAACATTACTGACAGTCGAGAAAAAGTTGTTTAAAGAACGAGTTGAAACAATATATTGAGATAAATATTTGTCTTTGACTAGAACTATTTTTTACGTTAATTTGAAAGCTGAGATACATTTTAATGATTTATATGTAATAAACGTGATAACAATGATGAGTTATAGAAAGATAAAAAAAATGCATTACGGTAAAGCATAGTTATGCTGGAAATAATACGTGGGGACTCGGAATGAAGTTGAGACCAGCAACCGTGGCGTGAGATTATAATTACCTTACAATGACATTCGTGATTGTTTCAATTAGCGTAGAGTGAGGTGAGAGTAAAATCGTACCGTAATTAGCAGACTAATTGTCCAAATCACACGGCTGAGGCGAGAAGCCCTGTGTTTTACATTTAAACTCTATTTAGATCTCGATAGACTTCACTACATATGTCGATCAGAACCACCAAACGGAACAGCCTGAATATTTCATGACGAAGAACGCAGCAAATAAGATTTAAAGCTGATTTAAATTTCCATTCTAGCTACTATGATAGGGCAGCTGGGTGCTAAGACGTCGGTCAGTCGAACGCGTTTTATAATCATTTGTATACGAATAATTTCGGTATATTTAACAACGAAAAAAAAGTTGTTTTAAGAAAATTCTATTATAAAAATATATCAATTTATATACGTATATATAATAAAATAATAATTTATATTTATGTTTTTCGAAAATTAATTTGTATATATATCTATATAATATGCTTTAAGAAAATAAAATGATAAAAAATATTGCTTCAATCATAAAGAGTACTGTTTAATTGGTAAATCTGTTATACATTCAGAAAAATGTACCACTATATTTTATTATTGAACCAGTATTTGAGATGTATTAAGCATAAAAAGGGTAGTATTTAAGCTCTAATTTTTATGGTTTTTAACAGTAAAATTTAGTGGTACATTTTTCTGAGTGTACTTTTACTATTTGATTATGTTATTCAAAATTTAAAACAGTAAATTGTACTATTTACTTTTAAGTTTAACCGACAAGGACAAATATTTCAAACGCATCTCAGCTTTCAATTCGCCGTACTAGACTCAAAGACGGTCTCATTGTCGAAATCGTTCCGGGCGTCGCGAAGAAACAAGTGACCTTTGTCCCGAGGATGACTGGCCGGCCTTTTGATCCAAGCAGGTCCACAATCGAACGCGCAAACGTAGTCATAAACACAAACATCGCTCGGGCATAAATAATGGCGAAATTGGATGGAATGAAAATGGATTGATCGCGAGCAGCCGGGCGCGCCGGTAGGCAATCTGCGTGCAATCGGCGGGCACACAATGGTAGCGATTGTATGATTAAACAGTGGGCGCGTGGTCTTTGATGAGTGGTCGCATTATCTCCGCCGAGCTGCGGGGCCCCGGTCGCTCCGACGGGCCCACGAGTGCTTTGACCCGGCCGGCCTCGCTCAAGGGTTGGTACGTTATAAAGGCGTAAACTGTGACGATTAGGTGTGCGTTCGTACGTGCAACGTGTGCGAGGCGGCGCTGCGGCGCAGCAGCGCAAAGGCGCGCGCAAGAGCGCGCTGCACAACCGCCTGGCGTAATTGAAGCTCACGCGAAACCGCTGCCAATTTTCAAAAGCGCATTGTTCCACGTCACGCTCGGTGCATAAACGTAAAAACTTTTCTACAGGTGGTATGCAGAATGCGAGGTCGACGAACCCGAAATGGACCTTTCGTTGCGCGACGTAACATATGAGCCTAAAAAGAACATATGCATGTGCCTTGGCATCGGCAAAAATTACAGAGCCAAGTCATGCGACGATGGCACGTTGCTCGTCGATTCGACGCCGCTGCGTAATAACCGCGACTTTTCCTCTAATGAGTCAACGCGCGTGCTCTTAAATCGATGACTCAGGACCCAAGCTTCACGCGGCACCGGCGGCAAAAGGCCTCGTCCCGAAATCAGCATATTGGTCCTCGCGACGCTTGAATCATTCGATTTCCGCGTACTTGCGTTCTTTTATGAGCACGTAAATGTTGATGAACTAATGCACGCTCGTGGATAGTAGAGGACGGACAATATCTTAATTCTCGGTTGCATGATTCATCTCAGTCTTGTTGTTCACTTTCGAATGAACGATGAAGAGGATGTTCAAGGTGAAGACTCTGTTTTTGTTGTAAAGAATGTTTTCAGCATTTCGAATCATTTTCGTAAAACATTATTGCCGGAAAATTGTAGTGCTACTAGTGAGAAACGTTAGAGTGTATGTGAGAATATAAAGTATTTTAAAAAAATGACCTTCGAGTGACAAGTGAAGAGTTTTTAGACGTGTATTTGTGACTTTCCTGTTGAATTTGTCATATTATAAAACATCAATTGTTCATTTTGTTTTTAATTGGCAGCGATTGAAATTAAAATCAGACCAATTGTAATAAAATGCATTATGTCAGTTAACATGATAATTTTTCTTTGCTCGGTGTATGTACTTAAAGAAGAATTTTTTTTTATACTGGAAGATTTGTGATTTCACAACTTCACTGGTTGAAAAACTTCAGCACATGGATCTTGACGTCTTTTACTTAAGATAGTGAACTTGTTTTTACACTACATACTGCAACATGACACAAATCTTACTGCACATCAAAAGATATAGCAGCCTAATGAAAATAACAGTTCAACGTTTCTTATAATTTAAATATTATCAAAGTAAAATTCATTCTCGTTAAAACAAATTACCATTTATAAAAACACAAATCACTTCGTCCACTAATAGTTCGCGCAAAAAGTTGACCACTCTTTCTGCAACGAATTTGATAAACTGAAAAAAAATTCACTTCTAAAACAATATTATTCATCAAATCATCTACTGCATGCATTAGTACAGAAATATATGATTTCTGTTTTTACAAACATATTTAACTTTTGCCATTAAAAACTTATCAAAATTTAAAATTGTTTTTATGTCTGACTCCTTGAAATTGCCAACGAATGGTCAAAAAGCACCTTTAATTCGTCGGCTCGATTTAAATAGTGATCACATGCACTACGAGATCATCGAGGCCGACTTAAGGAGGTTCGCGTAATCGTGGTTACAATCACCATTGTGCGCCGACGCGCCGGTTTACCGGAGTCGCGAGTGAATCGTGATAAACAAAGTAATATGCTAATATGCCAATCCGTCGGCAGTCGTGAGCCCGTAACTGTTCGCTTTGTAATGCGCGAAGTCGATGCAGCAGGATAATCGCTGCGACGATGATTGTTGCGCCAATGATGGTATTTGCGATGATAATACGAAATGACGGAATAATGACGTACAACGCTCGTGACACGTTATCGCGCTTAAATTCTCCTACTATAAGAATATTTACGATTATAATCGTGAATAATTTTTGTCGGTTACAACATCAATTACAAATTGTTTTTTTCGACTCATCCATTGAAGGTTTATTTGAAAATGTTTCCAAAATATTCGAATGCTAAATTGAAAATTAAGATAAAAGTAAATAGTAATTATGTTAAAGATACTGTAGAAAGAAAAATTCCTACCTTAGGATCTTTACCTTGTTGAAAAAGTATGTAATTAAAATATAGAGTTTTAGTTTTAATTTAAATCAATCGATTATTCAAAAGTATAATATTAATTATTTTTAGCATCGTTTCGATAACGTAAATGTACGCTTAGTGAGTGAAGCGATTTAAACATCAGTTACATGATATTTTGCTTACCATTTAGCACACCGTTGCTTATAATATAGTGCTTATGAAAATATACGATATGTTTTGTGACATTAAGAGGGTATAATAAGTATTTTTGTTATGTGGCACTTAGGCTGTATTTATTGAAAGTGTTACGTGCATTAAAAACGAAGATGAGACGTTTCTCTGAGTTTATAAGACATGTACAAGTGGCATTCAACGTTGAACACAAATTTCCACTTCGGAGTGCCAACTACTGCTTTTCAATCACAATTTATCTACGAAAATTATTTAAATTCAAATCCAATCTCCAGGCATTACTTAACTGCATCAAATCACCAAACTCGACCACTTCTATCATAAAAATTCTTTTATTTTTTTTAAATATAATTTATAAAAATTGATTTCAGATTATTAATCTCGAAAGAAATATATGATTAATAATTTTGGTGATGTAGCTAAAAATGGGTTTGTTCAATGAAAAACAAAAAAAACACTGAAGTTGCAACGTAACGAGCACTGTTCTTTGTCGATGGTCATTGAGCAATCGAAAACGTCTGAAATTAACTGAAATTAGTGAGACCGCGACATTGTTTGACCATAGTAACAGACTTTGGTCCAGAAGATGTTGATTTCGCGCGCCTGTGCACCGATATGCATTTTGCTTGTGACGTTTTGGTTACGACTATAACATATGTATGTTACTCGTATGCAGATGCGCCGACGTATAATGCCGACAAGCTGCATAATTTAAGATGCGTAACGATCCGACATTGCATGACGACCTGACGAAATAGGCTATTGATAGACGTGTTCGAGTGGGCGAATGGCCTGGCTCATTCGCGCCACCGTCTCAATTGTATGAGTTCCATATTACGGCTCACGGAAGACGTCACTTTCTTCATCTCTACGAGAACATCATTTAACTTCAATTTTTTCCTGCTGCGCGATAATTCATACAAGTATTTCTTCAATTATAAAGTTATTACAGTGAATTAATCATGCGCATAAAAACAAATTCCATTTAACATTTCTATAATAGTTTCATGGTTTGTGCGAATGTGTTTTTTTGTTTCCATGCGTCTACTACACTGTTGAAAGTAGTAATTTTGAAGAGGAATTCCGTACAATTATATCCAGTTAATAAAGTTTATTTATATTCCGAGAAAAAAAATAAAGATATATTTTTATTGAGAGTTATTAATTAGAAATTCGCTTACACTGTTGAAAATCCGGAGTAAAAACAGAGTTGCAGAAGTACAATTTTCACTCAATAACGGATGTCCAGCAGGTCCACACTTTAAGTTCTATATCTGGAGTGACGTTAAAAGTGTAACATCAGAGTTCAAGTGTGTAAGATTTCAACGTTACGGAATAATTATTTGTCGTAACTACTTGAAAACTTACTAACGTGAGGTATAACTTCTTAGGGTTCAAAAATAAAGTGGAAATGTGTCATTTCCACTTCATTAGATGTTTGATTGCACAATAATGTGTACTTGTAATTATTTTAAAATAGTCAAATTTCTCAAACAATATTTCGAATCAAATTGTGTCAATACTTTGAAATTTGTATTAAGAATAATTTTTTTTGCAATTATAATTTTTTACATTTATTAATATAATGTAGATAATGCATAAACAAATGTATACAACAATTTCGAACATATGACGAACACATACGATGCGCGTCGCAAAAGTTACACCTTACGGTGTAATTTAAGTTATCAAATTAGTTGTCACCTCAGTAAGCGTAACTTTTTCTCGCAATCCTAACATGACTTACATCTATGTATGAGTAAATATTAAGTGAAATCCTACACTGTAAAACATTACACTCTATACTTTCTGAAATATTACAATATTTAATACAATTCTGAAAAGTAAGCATTAAACGAAGTTTGTATTTGTAATAACAAGTTTTAAATTTTTATTAAACATTTCGGTTATGAGAAAATAACAAATCTAATCTGGTTTTGTACATACTTTGTATGTACAACTAGTTTTTTTATTCTCACTGAGAAATTTTTTTCGTGACATCAGTTTTATAGGGTAAAATTGAATAAAATTTCAATTGTGCCTCCCGCATCCTTTGTGGTGAATGTAAGTACTGTTAACAATTGTTTCTAAATCAACAAAAAAAGCCGTTTTACATAATAACTTGAATTTCGGATAAGGAAAGTAACATTCCTGAGAATGACGTGCAGATAAATGGACATTATGAACGCCCGTTATAAAATTACCTTTGTGGTTTATTGACTTTAAAATTCGGTATTGTAGTTAATGCGACGAATGAAAAAGTGATGACAGATACTTGTATGAATACGTGTTTGAATCACATTGCCGCACGAAAATCAATACATATCATGGTGCAAATATTTTTCAGACGATTAAAAGTTGAAATTATATCACGATAGGAAATTACAGAGACATTGGTGCACAGTTATGTAGCGAATGTACATGTAACTGGAATGGAAAATTCATGTATTTATCGGTGTATCTTTAACAATCGAATATTCATATAAAAATTCTACTTAGTATTTCATCAATGATTTCTGTTCACATTGCACGCATTTTTACTGCAATTATTTGATATTCACTGAAATTCACAAACAGATAAAAAAAGAATAAAGTAAACAAAGGCAGAGAACGCATGTACGCGGTAGTGATGCCAAAAATGAGCCCGGGGCCTCCGCCTGAAGTTGGCTACATGATGTTCCACGTTTCCAAAGCCCCAGCTAAAATCGTGCGCTCAGTTTTTGTGTCTCTGTCCCTCACGACCTCCCTCTTTCGCTGCCAATGAAAGCAACAGCGGCCAGTTTTGCCTTTTTGTACAATTGTACATTGGAAAATATTTATTGTTACAAATAAACAAATCCTTCCGACAAAATGAAAAAATGTATATTAAGAAAAATATTGTTAAGCACGATTTCGAATTTTGAAGTAAAACACATCGGAAAATTAAAGGAAAAGGAAATGTGATAATACTTTATATATTGATTCGGTGCACCTCCAGCAATGATTTGTTTGTAGCTGAACTGTTAGCGTCGTGGATTCTGGAACGTTTTGTCGCGGTTCAAAACCTCGACAAAAAAATATTTTGTCATCATACATATAATCATTTTGTCGCAAACATTTATTTATTTGCGGCAATAAATATTTTTCACTGTACAATTGTACAAAAAGGCAAAACTGGCCGCTGTTGCTTTTATTGGCAGCGAAAGAGGGACAGAGGTGCAAAAACTGAGCACGCGGCTTTAGTAGAGGCTTTGGGAACGTGGAACATCATGCAGCCAACTTCAGGCGGAGGCCCCGAGCTCATTTCTGGCATCACTGGTACGCGAACTTACACATCTCGGATCAAATTTGGAAATATTTGTCACACTGAGCCTGTAGTTATTTTTTTTGTTAAGCAAACACTTTATTATGGGCGTGGATAAACGCGCAAGCTAGCGGCGAGTTTTTATTTCCCCACGTATCACTTTGTTTATTCTTCTCCATCTATGCCATCGATTGTTTTGAATTTTGAATTTACAACCATGTGAATCATTTTTTGAGCTCAAAATCAAACTTTCGATATCATATTTCAAGGCGTTTTTACACAGTTGGTGACATTTTTGCGAAAAAAATCAGCGTCTGGTTTATTTATAAGATTTAATATTTATTAAAGTTACGTTATTATATACATCCACATACTTTTAGATATTTCTCATAAAAATGTGATTTTCTACGTTACGAAATTTGTTATTACGATTGAGATTACGAAATTTGCCATACCATGAGAAAATCTTTGTAAACCTACAAAAATAATTATTCCTTAAAATAAAAGTAATGGTAATAATATTGACTTCTTACAATAGAGAAAATAATTACGTAAATGATTAAAAAATATTGAAAGCAAACCGTGATGTAAACACAAAAGAACAAAAAATATGAACCTGTAAATTGTAAATTTGATTAGTAAATTTGTGTATTTATTGTCCATTGTTTGAATTGTGAATTTATTTTAAATTTACAACTAGTAGCATTTTTTATATGAAAAATTGCGTTTGCGTGTCATTAAATCAATAATTTCAATAATCGTAAATAACGTCGTTTTGGTCAATCTCTCTTTATTTACGTAACGACGAAACTTAAAGATTGAGCAGTTTTAAAGAGTAACGCGACGATTTTTTAGACCATCCCGGCGAACCGCGGAATCCTGTTCGGCAGATTATCTTCGCTGCGGTTCTGCACTCGCTAAAATATGATCGACGCTACTAATAATTCAGAGTCTTCGTCGGAGCCGTGCGTTGTTGCGAGAATCCTCGTGGAGTTAATGGCGTATGTCGGAGATCCGCGAGTTGTGCAATTATCAAAGCCGAAAGCGCATATTTATACGATACTTCGTCTCGCGAACGCGTGCCGCCGAAAAAAAATCGTATTGCGCACATCGCCCCTTGTCTTTGAACTGACCATTATACTGCCCTCGATGAATAATCAACGTGCAGAAAAATATTTTATTAATTTCAAGCGAGCTCGTCTTGGACCTATAGATCCAAATAAGGTATTAAATTGGTTTACCTAATGAAGAATACGCGACTGAAACCAGTTTTCCAGTGGCATTGAATTTTAATTTCAAAGTATTTATTTTTTATTCAAAATGTGTCCTTTTATAAGATATTAAGATATGTTAAGATATATTATTAAGATATATTATTAAGATATGTATAATATAAGTCATAAGTAAATTAAAAAATGCGTTGCATATTAAGATGTTTAAATAATGTATTACTATACGGTGAAAAATATTTTTTTGCAATGAGAAAAGAAATAATAAAAAAAACTTATTGTTAAATTCACAAAAAATGTGGCAATTTCATGTAAAATTTTTATCTTAATATATTCTATTATATGTGTATATATACTATGTAACTAAATAATATAATCTATATAAACTGTGTCGTATCAGCCTGTTCCTTTAATTTTGTTTCGTTGTGTTATCATGTGTTTTGACGTATTATATTTGTTATCCTTGATATAATTGATCATTATTATCAAAATCATCATCAATCAGTCGATTATATCAATTTTCAAAGATCTCAAAGGTCAAAAATAATAACTTATGAATCAATAATGAAACGAAATAAGAAACTGAATTTAACCGAATTTAACCAAACTACAGAATATGTGATAAAGCTCATACGATTTGGATGTAATAATACAATTGTTAATGAAACATTTTATTAAAGAAAATGAGTCAGGCAAAAATAATGTGCTCGGTCGAGCGAAATTTAAATTCACAAAAAGTAAAGCGACGAAACGAACGGGTAGTCCAGAAATGACGATGTTACACATTCAAAAAGTGAACGTGGAGCGCGCAAGTGGCCGGACAATGGTACTGATTCAGCGATCTCACGTTCCAAGATAAAACGGTATGGAAACGGTAGTGGAAGCGCCGAAACGCAGCAGACGGAATTTATGGGGTATGTCCAGAGATCGAGCTGGAAAAAGTATTGCAGTTTATTCGTTCGTCTGTTTGTCGCCACAGCGATCGTTTCCCGTATCTTTATTATGCGTACCTTATTTTTAAGTGCACGCGTTCCCTTCTGCCCACTCCAAACTGCGACGTCGTTTTTGCCGCCGCGACGGCACAATTTTTAAAAGACGCTGCGTAAGGAATCCACGGCTCCGATCAAAGCACCATTTCAAGCCCGAGAACTTTGAACGATGAAAACTCTGATTGCCATCTGATTGAGTTGGTGTAATGAGGATTCATCAGAAAGAGAATTCCCATTGTTTGAGATTATCAAGATTTCGTAATGGTTTTTCAGACGACTATGATCTTTTATACCAAGCTGCGAGAGAAAAACGACTGAGAAACGAGAATGTAGAAAGGGGGTGATTTTTTATTCGACATTCTTGGTTGTTGCATAATAAATGACTAAATAATTACTTGTTTTGTAATAAATACTATGTTTGGTATTTTCGTATAAATAGATAAAAAAAGTGTAATAAGACAAAGATACATCTAAATTATTAGGGAATTCGCATAAAATGTAGTATTTATTATTGACACATAAAAAAATATTGGAACTTGCAAGCATATCTTATAAATTTTAGTAAAACGTAAACTACGACTATGTTTAATTTGAATAACTTACACCAAATGACCTACAAAATATATTTATTTATGTTTTAGTTATTATTACCAAATCATCTCTGCGGAAAGTGTTAATCTTATTTGATAAGTTCATTTAGTAATTTCTACTATGCCTTCAGATGGTCAAATATCAATCCTATGATTTGATTCGAGCAATGATTTTGCTTAAAATAAGTGATGAAATTTTGAAATATTTATATAATGTAAATTAGTGTTATTATAAACATCACAATTTTCTTATATTTTAAGTATTATTATATCATTAATAATTTTAATTTATTACATGTAATAAGAGATTTAATAGTATGCTTTTCTTCTCAATGTAATTGAGAAATGTGTTTTTATTATAATTTTTATTAAGTTCGCATTATAATAATCATGACACTTATTGTTGTTATATCATTATTATTGTGCATTCAATACTACTGTCAATCAGACAAACATGAACTCGATACCGGGATTAATTAGCATCCTAAACTAATTCGAAACGCCTACAATATATCAGATGCAAAGACATTATGCAGTTACTAAACTCAGAATCTGGGTCGCATCAGGTTTTGACCGGCGCTTAACTAAATTATTCTATTTATCTTACATGTGTACCGGATTTTGTCTCTTAATAACCAATAAGCAGTAATTAATACCAAGGATTTTTATTTAAAAAGAGGGACATAAATATTGATACAGTGAATTATTTATTCGTTGAATAAAGTAAAATGTTCGAAATCATAAATAAAATGAAACGATGTCAATGTAAATTTTATACTTGAATAAAAAAAATACACAAAAAATAAAAAAAGAAAATAAAAATTGTAGGTGCAAATGAAGTCTGTCTTTGTAATAAAACCAAAAAAATTGTTCTCAAGACAAGAAAAATTTGTTGATCGATAAGGCTCAATTATTCATACAATATATATTATTTTTAATTTTTTTAATTTACTCTGAGTAAAATGATTTTGTAATAATTATTAAAATCTTACCAATATTTATTAGAATATATTCAAAGTTTAAAATCATTGTGACAAAATTCGAATTTTCAAGTCAGAATTCAAAGTTTTGCTTTAATAAGAATATTTCAAGAAAGGTAAAGCAAAGTCATCATAATTTTGACATAAATAGGGTACCCGCAGCTTTCTCATTCAGAAGGCAAACCAGTAAATATCTTTGGACATAAGACAAGTACAAGCGGGTGATATTGAGGGTGTATGAGATTTATGGTGCATGACAAAGATTTACAACGCCTCTTGTAAAGACTTTATGGATCGCTGATCATTCGAACTGTACCGTTCTGTTGACTTCCTGGACTACCTGATCTCTTACTGGCGCACGCCCTATTCGTTTGCGCTATTTGCTTGACGCAGCAACTGAGGCAGTCTTGCAAAAGGAAGCAGCTTTTATGTACGCCGACGAGCGGAACAAGCAGAATTTTGCAAGCGACGTGAATTTTGTCACAAAGTAATAACATTGTGTATGTCTCAACTTCAACAACAATTTTGCTCCTGATTTTACGACACTACACAATCTACGACATAATCGATCGCAATCAAGAATCGCAGAATTAGTATCTATTCCGAAACTTGATTATGATAATAATGTCATAGCAGTTAATTTTTTAAGTCTTAAATAATTTATTACTTTAATAAGTATTCAGAGTTACCGCAAAGAAAACATTTAAGTGCGTCAAACATACTTTCGGGATATGTCATTTGTACTATTTCCGAGACGACTGAAGTCCGAACCGACCGTCCGACCGTGTTCGAAACCACTGCTGCTCTGAATCGGAACAACCGAACAAATTACTTGCAAGCATAGCTTTTTGGGATTCTGTTTAAAATTATATTATGTATTCTATAATGTTGCTCACTGAACGATTTCTAACGAAAAAAAAAAGAGCTAAATTAATATATAAATGTCTCTAAATAAGACACTTGTTTTTAGAGTGTAGCCTTTCAAACAACCCCTGCTATAATTTACTTTTCTCCGTGCATATGTGTGTATATAGATGCACAAAACATATTGCAGTAGAAAGAAAAGCCGTGCTGGAGAAGATGCGAGTAAAACTGAGATTGTCGTCGTCATTAAACGAATCTAATTTCTCATTGAAATTTCTATCAACAACAGGCGGGAAGCAGACAGCGCAGTCAGAGGGCGTTTACTGCGATACGTTTATCACAAAAGAATAATCGTGAAGAAAATAAATAAAACGCGACACGAGACGAAAAGTGTGATGGCCGGTTGGATGACATTATGAGAAATAAATAATTCAGGCATACAGCAAAAGTCAATTTGTGATCATAACCGAAGGAATTGATTTGTCGTATGAAATGATTTGACATGATTGATTGGAAGCCGGATCCTTTGGCGTATGTGTTAATTGACGAGAATAGATTGTGTTTGACGAAAAATTGACAGTAACTTTCACAACACGACACTGGCAAAAAATTGTCAACGTATTTGAAAGTCAATTATACCATGAATATGGAAGTTCGCGAATTATGCCGTAACGAGGAATCTCGTGGAAACGCAGGAATTTACATGTATTTCAAGCCAGATTTTACAACAATACGTGAATGAAATAAATTAATGATGATGTGTTAAACTATCTCTTTTGATATAAAATGTGCTGATTGTACAAATGTGCGTATATAAAAGAGATACAAATCATAAGAGCTAAAATAAAGCTTGCTATACAAATTACCACATTTATCATTGCAGGTGTTGTTTACGCCATCTATTTTTCTCCCTACTTTGCTACATTTGACAAGCGATACAATTTTATGAAATGAAATGGAATGCTGTTGAAGTACGTTCATATCGACTTGTGATCTATACCTTAAATATGTAAAAAAAAAAATCAGGTAGTTCAATGATCATTAATATACTTTAAAAATGCGCATTTTTCAGAAAGGTTGCAACAGATTTAGTGGAAATGAATTAGATTTACGACTATGTATTTCAAGGCGATACAAAGTATGCTGATGTTAACTAATAGTTTAAATTTGCAAAGAATGTTGCCAGTTTAATAATTAAATAACACATATTGCGTTAAATGTTGATTAAAATTGAAAAGCTGAACGTAAATGTTGTTTAAACTTTGAATGTCTTAACCATGTGCTAATGAAGAGCTGCAATTTCAATAAACATTAAATGTAATATTCATAGTTGAATTTTAAAATGTTAAAATCATTTTATGTTTACAGAACATAATGACTTTACGTCTTACTTTTGATACATTATAATTTATTATTCTTTAACAATATATAAGTCTGTCTATCATTTGTAATTGTAATTTTCATTTCGATGCTAATTAAAGCAAATTAAATTATGAAATACTGACAATAGTAAAAACGTAAAAACGTTACACTGAGAAAAATGATGGTGTGCACAACCAGCATATAGTTGGCTCAACTATATTCATAGTTGAATACGGCCAACCATATTCCATAGTTGAGCCAACTATGTAAATTATTCTTTTAATTAGCAGATTGTTAATTCAACTAGAATTTAGCTGCTCTAAGCGAAATGTGTAGTTTATTTAACAATTTCCAACAACTATTTAATATAGTTGGTTGAGCCAAACATTTTTCTGTCAGTGTATCATTTTCAACAACAAAATGAAAAATGGCATCTTTTTGATGCATGTACTCAAAAGTGACCGCGAATCCAAATTGATTAATTTCAATATTGATTTGATAACGAAATTAATCGCTTTTTCGAAAGTCACATTGAAATTGTTGATACTAAAAAGCGACGTGTAATTACGCTCGAAAACGATTGAGTCGCGAAAAGGGCGCACGGCCGGCGTGACGTGCCTTTCTCAGGAGGACAAACAATAGAAGAGGTCGTTCACAAACGAAAGGGTTACCGGGTGCAGGACGTAACGGTTCCTCTAACGAAGTAATCCGATCGCCGCGGGCCGACTAACCTACTAAACGAAAATGCCTGGCGGCTGTAGCGCGATCTTAGGGAATCGCCAAAAAAAGATGGCGCTGGGAAAAAAATTGAGGTCGACGTAAGCCGAGCGATAACGGCGTCGGCCGAAGATCGTGATTTACCATTGCAATTTCGAAGGTCACGATTCGAAGTCGCGTGATTTTTGTTAAAACAATGGTCAGTGGAAAGAAAAACGTAAAAAATTAGAACAAAGATCTTTTTTGGTATTCATAAAAATATATCATTTACTTACAATCTCAAGGTTTTGTTTGTATTTTAGAATTGAATTTTTCTCAATATTTAATTAAAAACTTCTTATTATACATTGAAGTGCCATAATTTTTTTTTTTTTTTGTTAAATATTAAAAATATTAATTTAGACGTCTCGATTTTTTCACTAGCAATCATTATCTAAAAAAAGTGGTAAAGTAAATTTGAATAGCAAAAAAATTAAATTTGTTAATGTAATTACGCAGTTATGTGTATATATTTTTTATATTTCATGTTACGTATATTTTTATATACAAATGTATCAACAAATAATGGTATTATGTAAAATAGCATTTTATATCGACGAAAGGTGCGTATAATCCGTTAACGAATTAAACGGCAAATGCGCCTTTTCCTTCGGATTATCTTCGAGTAGATTTATCGTTGATCTGGAATTCGACCAATTATAATATGAACGAGTAAAAAGTAACTTTTACGTCCAATTATTTAAAGAAAAAAAAAGAGAATGCAGATCAATTTGTAATAATTAGTTGAATTCGACAAGAAAAAACAGTATATTCAAATTAAAATGTATTCGGTACTTTGGAATACGAAACGTTGAGGATTAACATTTCAGAATGAAAGTACTTCAGTAGAAGAAAAAAAAAATTAATCACATGCGACATGAAAATGTAACAACTTCCATGTTAACTTTCAAAAATGTAAATTTCCGAATTCCGATTGCAAATTTACGTCATTAAAATGATCCAGCGATAAAATTTTGCATCTAATTCTAATGCGCGTTTTAATTTCTTTTCCGAAAAAAATGTTTTATTAAAGTAACTTATTAAATTGCCATACTACAATAAATTCATTGATCGACTGAATCGATTCAACCGAAATATCACAAACTTGATATTTTATGACGATTTTATCATTTTGAACATTCACTCGGTAATCTTTCTTTATTTATAAATAAATCTAATAGAGCTAGTCAATCAATTCAAGTTGATAAATCTTAGACGTTTATCGTCAGATTAAAATAATTTGTTTAAATTGAAAAAAAAAATTCTAATCAATTGAAGTCGAAATGAAATTGACAGTTAGACATTCGTGTATAAAATAAAAAAATAATAATAAAAAAACATAAGTAAATAAAATTTACATTACGCAGGTTCGACGAAAGACGTCAGCGTTTAATGAATTGCAAAAGCAACCTTCTGTAATTGACGTATTAAAACATTTTTTCCATCGCTGATCTAATCGACGTTTGATTAATTTTTTTTTCTTTGTTCCCTCGAAGCGTTGCTTTACGTATTCTTTTATTTTATTTTATTTTTTCTGCTGCCACTATTGACGCACGGTTTTTAGACCAAAGTTCACAGAAACGAAATTGTCTTTGAAATTTCAATAAGACACGCGTCGCGGCTAAAAATAGTCACGAGAAAATGCTGAACGCACGAGCCAAATGCCACTCCGATGTTCAATAAGATTAACAAACGATCGAATAAAAATTAAACTGTTTATCCTTGCTTGTTTAATTTTGAATTGTAAAAATGATTGCCTTTTGTTATTGATAACATTGTTTTATTGAATTTTACAACCAGATTTTTTCAATCAAAAAATTATTAAAATTTGTAATGTTATCGTTGGAAAATTTCTCAATTATTGATTTGAAAAATTGTTTATTTAATTAATTCAATGTCCACGATTTTATATTAATTTATATTGGTATTTATTATTATTTTTTTGAGAAAATGTCTACGCAAACTTGAATTTAAAATTTTTCTAAACCTGACGTGTATTCAAAAATTTTTTTTTCTTCGCTCGATTACAAGCTCGTGTGTTTTTTTATCTCGGCGGCTTTCTAAATTATACAATTTCGAAAAAATCGTTTCAAAACTTAAGCCGAAATAATTAAGAATTCATTTTAAGGGATTCATTTACGACACTTAACCCGTAAAACGTGTCAATTTTTTATGATCATCTGCTTGAGAAAATGCAATTACATAATTTTATTATAATAAGATTCATTG
>JABFOV010000697.1:0-33319 GCA_022817685.1 Aradophagus sp. ZL-2020
GAGAATTGCTGTGACACAGATGCGGTATCGAAGCAATGAGACTATCATAGGTAGATCGGAAGTGTGAGCTATACACAGCAGACATAGATTGCATAGAATTGCGTGATATAGACTTTTTTTTTTTCAGAAAGAAGACGGGAGATGAGGGGAGGAGAGGTCGGGTGGGGGGGGGGAGGGGGATCAGGGAGACTCCCACCGGTATCTGAGGGAAAATTGGAGGATGCGGCGAAGTATAAAGTAATGAAAAAAAAAAAAAAAAAAAAAAAAAAAAAAACAGAAAAATTATCATAGATTTAATATGATACACAATTAATTTGATTTTGTGCCTATTAAAAATATAATTTCTATGTTATTACCTTTCTTACAATATTATATATAGTGTTTTTAATTATTTATTGTTCACTTTATCACAAAGTTTAATTGATATTTGTAAACTTTAAAGGTATATTCCAAGTGTAAGTTATATCTTTTAGAGGTTAAAGCAAATTTTGAAGTGCAACTCTAAACTTAAATCACCTTTTTTCACATTGTACATTGTCAAATTCATCAACAATTTTGAAGCACTTTTCTTTTTACTAAGTTACCAATTGTATACACAAAATCTCAGCTACAAAACAATTAAACGGCTCGGTGGTGATAGTATAAAATTTAAAACAACTGATCAGAAACTGCACGAGTATCTTTAAAATCTATTCATCGTGTCCGAGCGGCAAGAAGTTTGTGAAATAATAAATCTTTTTCTTCTTCTCAACTGATCTACCTTCTTTTCTTCCATTTGACGCAAAAAGGTGCCGGCGGCGGTAATGACGGACAATGACGTGGAATAAAAATGGCACATAAAGTTAATATAGCGAGAATGTGACAAGCGTAAAAAATATGAATCGTGCGGTAGCCCATTCATTTCTTTTTTCTCGAGACTGTGTGTCAGCACTCCGAAAGCCGTCAAGAATAATTTTGCCGACATTCTTTGGCGCTGGCGTGAATTGCTCTGAGATATGCGACAAAAATTGAAACGGGAACAGCAGCGATGCACAAACATATTATCTTAAAAACCTATTGCAACGAACGCGCGGTAATGTTATTTACTAGAGGCGACTGGTAAATCGTCAGCGCGCAGCTACTGGCAGGCAATCTGTTCGATTTTTGCTACAAATTATTGTCTACGCGACGGAATACCGAATAACGCGATCTAATCGTACAGTACTCGCACAAAATATATTTAAAATATTTAGCTTAGAGAAAAAATTACGAGCTATTTAAAGATTGTATTATTTGATTTATCAAAATCCATAAAATAGTAAGCAACCAGTCAGAAATGCATCAAATCACATTATTTTAACTGAATCAATCACAATAAATAATAAATATAAATAATTTTGGAATTAATAATTTGTCGGGGGCTATTTAAACTTATCTCTAACATTTCCACTGAACGTTTTGTCTGTCACCAAATTAAGTGTGGTGAGAAAAATTTAAATTTTGTCCAAAATAAGTCTTTAATTATCTCGCAATTTTATCACTCTTAAATTTGGTGAAAGTAGTAATGCCAAATATATGATCATACACAATATTATTGTTTATATTATTTACATATAGTACAGCACGTACAGTACTCACATACAGTATATTTACATGATCATGCCCGAAAAAAGTTGTTACAATTACCTCTCCTTAAGTCACTTGTGTTAGAATATAGATAAAGAAAACAACGTAAATAATGAGGTTGAAATAAAAGAGAAAAACGTCGGCCAATCAAGCTGCTTCGCTCAGTCACTCGAGGGTTAATTTCTATGCATTTTTTACACTTTTTGCAACACCTTGTACGACTATTCAAACCCTGCTCCCTCCCCTGGCTCAACATCTGTTGGAAAGAAATTAATGAATCTCACCTTGACTCGAATGGAAAGCCACGTCCGACGGTAGAGACTGTCCATGCGGGTGTGGGTGAGTGTGAGGATGACTAGCCGATACCACTCCTGCGGTATGAGGGTGTGAGTGAGGAGTCGTAGTTGGGTGGAGAACGTAAGATGCCCCGGGATAAGGTACCGAGCTTACGTAGCCACTCGAATTGCTGGACGACATTTGCTTTCTCAGTCTCGCTCTGCGATTGCTGAACCAAACTTGAATCCTCGCCTCGGTCAGCTTGGTACGCTGAGCCAACTCTTCCCTGGTATAGATGTCCGGATACTGGGTCCTTTCGAACGCCCGCTCAAGCTCGTCCAGCTGGTTAGCTGTGAAGGTTGTTCGGCTTCTTCGTTGCTTACGCTTCAAAGGAATTCCTGGCTCGCTCTCGCAATCCGATCCTGAACTTATTTTCACTAGAAAAATAATCGATGAAATGACAATTAGTCAATGAAATTCAATTGCCATTTATTATGAGTGTTGTAAAATTGTGTTCGGAGAAGTTATAGTCTCTGATTTAAAAAATCGAATCAGCAATCAGAAGTCACATCGGAGTAATACAAAAGACATAAAATGGTCACAGGGAAAATTCTAGTAATTCGTTACTAACGTGCGAACATTATTTGACCAAAGTGTGACCCCAAGTATGACCTCGAGACGAAAATGACTCAATTTCCAAGTTGTGGCAATTGAAATGCGCTATATATAATTATTTTTCTGAACTAGCTTTACACTGTTGTTTTGATACGTTAATGTTTATTGGTCGGCAACTGTTACTTAATCATCGCAATGACGTTTGTTGACGTAAAATTGAAATCCACAATTGAACATTGCGAAAAATCAGTGAAAAAATGATCGCGAAATATCATTATGGCATGAAGTACATTACCCAAGTGGAGATAATTCAATTACGTAATACATTTAACGCAACGTGGCAATCACGTAACATTTGTATATAATCATTTTGTTTTTTTGTCATCAGCAGTTGCATAATTTTTTTATTGTGTGATTTGCACGTAAAATAGTGTGACTTTTTACGTCTAAACAGTTGAAGTGGTGCAATGAAAGATACCCAGGTGATATTTTAGACGTAAGAAAAGAAGAAGGAAAGTAAAAAACTTGGGGAAAAAATACGTATTTGGTTAGCAAAGAGCGGAACTAATAGTCCGGCAACGTTTAGAACGACACCCCCAACACTCTCATGGCCCATTTGACACGGTCGCACAGTTTCCGGACGTGCATTTTTGCTTCCGGTTTAACGATGCACAGTACTCACGTTTGTTCAACCATCACACGATCACAAAAGAGTTTTTTTTATCGGGTAATTTGTTTTTGGCCTCTTCACACTTTGACTTGCAGATTTGAATATTTATCTCCAAGCCTGCGAGTCTGATATTCAAATCGCTACGTTCATGTTTGTGGATTCTAACGATCTTTGGTACTTATAAAAATCAATACCTTGAATCGACACTTCTATTCAAGAACTCGCGTCAAAGATGTGTTACATACACTGGATAAACAAAACACTTAATTTAAGTCGCTTAGTGTTTCGCGTTTACTTAATAAAAGGTGTTTTATTATAAAATACTTGAAGTGTTCTATTTTGGCAAAAGTACTTAAAATAAAACATTAGTTTTTGCGGTGTATATGCATGACAAATGAATAAATGGAGTCAGATAAAGATTAATATTTAATTAAAGAAGTTAAAATTAAATCAAAATTATACTCAGAACATTTTTAGTTTAAATAGCAAAGTTGATTTTCAAATGAATTAAATACAGTACTTATAAAAGGAATTATTAAATTTAAGTAACAATATCCCGCGTGGAAAAAATAAGCTTAGCTTCACTTGATAAAACATTGGCACCATCTTACATATTAACTTGGCAATACGCTTCGTAAGACTTTGTACTGCGGTGCTTTTTAAAATTGAAAGTGGTTTTCATATTATATTGTATTACTTTGTTCTCATTTATCAGTTTGCATGTTATTATTTTTGAATTTCTTTCTTTTAAATAAAGCATTTTGAGATGTCATAGTCTCTTCGAGTGGTATATCGAACTCATGTTATCGAATATGTTTGCGGAATTGGCCTTCGTCTAATTGTGCTCGCGGAACTGTGTTCACAGCAATGACCTAGACCCTTATTTAATCGTTGTTGCAACGATAAATAAAATTAAAATTAGTGCAGTGATTTTTGTGTTTATCAATTTTTTGTTTTTAAACAATAAATTTTTTTATACTCGCGACCCATATTTTTTGTGTATCCTATTTTACTGCAAATTACATATTGAACATACTGAAACGTATATGTAATTTTGAACAGTGTAAATCAGGCTGATTTAATTATTAATATTTTTAATTATGTTTATTCAAAATCGATTACATCGAGTAATAAAACGATGCGGATTCCGCGTTGAAAAGCGTCTGACAAATAACTAATTTTTCAGCTAGTCACAACCGATCTATGGTTTATAATTAAATTTTTTCAAGCGTCGCTGCCTAGGAAAGATGTTGAGGCGTTTTTACTTTAATAAGCCCTGCTCTCAATCTGACTCTTCCGTTATTTATTATTTAACGCGTTTACAATTAAGAATGCCGACCGTAGCGCAGGTATATATGCTTTTCTCGTTCTCATTTAGACGCACTACTTTGTCATCTCTCCTCGTCGATCCTGTACCGACAAATCCTTTCATCTTTGCCGGCTAGTTAGATTCGACGATGACTACCGTATTCTCCTCGATACACATTTCATTTGTCTTCTTGTGAAAATGAGAATTTCACATCTGTGATGAAGTCGACCTTCGATTATCGTGCACATCATGTTGCCATATTCAAAATCCACAATTCGTGTATACTCTAATTATTTTCTCAACTTATATTTATTATTTTACAAAACACAAACACCAATTCTGATTTATGAAACAAAAAAGATCATTGCTTGCAAGATCATTAAAAAAATGTAACAAGTATAAATAATTTTAGAAAACGATCAATTTTGAGGCGATCAGTTTTGATCAAATGATGGATTAGTAATTGATAGTACTTCTTACGAATTGCAAAATCTGAATCGTCATATTACTTATGTTTACTTGAAATACTCATTACATCTTTAAGTTTTAAATAAGCTATTTATGTAACCAGTACATCATTAAGTTACGAATAATCGAATAGAAATCAATCGACAGGTTCAGTTTACCAATAATGTAAACACAAATATAAAAACAAGGCAAATGGTAATTCATAGAGATCCAATCATTTTTATTTGGACATCTTCGAATACGATGTACATTTTGTGTAAGGTGGAAGGAAATGTTCTTTTACGAATTTTCACGTATTAGGAAATGACCGAAAGGAAGAAAAGAAGATGAATCGTACGATGCAGCATAATTATGTTAATGAACGCTTCGGACTGCACCATGACGTACCGGAAAATCGGAGGTTGTGTGCACGACTATGACTCATTCATTGAGTTTCTCACCTATGCTTGGCCAAGCGGTGAGAAGATTACAGAGTCCAGGCTACTGAGGATACTTCTGCGCGGTGCCTCACGATCGTCGGCAGAAGCCGGTAATTTCTCGACTGGGAAACACGTGAGTGATTAATATGACCACTTAATTTATTCAGTCAACGCGAGCAGTAGAGCCGGCCATTATGCTTTGGTGGTCTCTGACCAGGTCGTGTGTTATGACTCTTGAAAAATCTCTCTCCTTTTCATAATCACAGCTAATCGTTGAAAATTGTTGACACTGATTGGTACTTGGGTTGATATTCAATTTTCGACCATTGAGTAACAGCAACGCACAACGGGAACTCAAACGTATTACAGTGCTCAAGCAATGTGTTCATGATGAAACTTGGACGAAAAAAAAGGAGTTGTTAGAATAACACTTTTAGGAGGATGATCCTGCCAGTGATGGTTCGTAAAACGCCGCACCACTATTAGATGTGTTATTCTAACACGGCTTTGTGCTATCTTAGCGAAATCGTTTTTTGCGTCTAGGAAAAGTAACAGGGAAGCTGGGATCAATCAGGAATTAGATAGCGGAACGAATGTGACGCTGAATTTTGCCTTGGATGGAAAAGTTGTCAATTTTGTAGAAAATGTATATAAATAAATAATAAATATTTATTTTTTAATTAATGTACAATATCCTAAGCAAAAGTTGAATGAAGGGCCTCAAGAAGCTTGCCCTAAAACATATTCGAGGACTTAAAAAGCAGTTTTAGAGTTTCATTCGGGGCTTTTGAAGATATGTTACAACTCACCACAATAACTTCTTTAAGGGCTCACCTGACTGGGCCCTTACTAAGTGATAAGTAATTTTATTTATCCTGGCGATGTTCTTCACCCTGACCATCTTTGGAAAACTGCACCAGGTTATCATCGTAATAGTACGTCAAATAATTTCCTTTACTTTAATCATCATTAAGTTATTCTTTATGTTATTGAAATATCCTCAAAGTTCCCTTACTATGATCTTTCCGGTATCGATAATGTTCCAGCTTTGGACATTTTTTTCCAAGTAATAAGTTATACCGTGATTAACTTTTAAAAGTCCGTAATTATTTTTAAGGCAAGACCTCATATATTTTTACTGTGGATATATTGTACATGAAACAAATACATATATATTTACAATGCGTGGAAAAAATGGGTATCGCCACAGGAACTTTCATAAGCAACGGTGTCACGAAAATTGTGCGTGAGCGAAAATAGTACGGCGGTCGGCGTCATTGCGATTACGAAAGCGTGATTTACACTTACGCTCTCCTAATTTGGCGTCGTCTTCAGCGTCGCCGCGACCCCGAAGAAGCCGCGAAATTGCCGAAATACTTGGCGCGCTGGTTCTCTCGCAGACGCCTTCTTTAATTAATCTGTCCCTGATTTCGTACGAAAACATACCGGGGTTGTTCCGCTTGTATTCTTCTATCCTTTGTTCGACCTCGGGCGTCGCCACGCGAGGCTTACTGCCTCCGATCACTCCTGGACGAATACTTCCAGTTTCCTGGTAACGGTTCAGAATCTTCGACACACACCCGTGAGATACTCTCAATTGTCTGTAACAAATCGAATTGCACGTTTGTTAATTATCTTGACATTTCAGTAACATCGCACTTTGAACTCTAGCATTCTTTTATCATTTTCAATATACATAGATGGAAAATGATATAAACGTAACGGGCAAAAAAGATTCAATTTTGAAATAAAACCGAGAATGAACAAATAAAATGTCAAATATTCTGCCGTACACTCTCAAAAATATCCTTTTGGTCCAAAATTGTTCATTTAGATTGAAAAGGATTTACATTTTAATATTTTGCTATAAGGAATATTTTCTTCCAAAAGGAGTGACGCAGTCGATTAAAATTTTACCATTTTGAAAGAAAAATTTATTCTTTTTCTTTCCAACTTTGGTTCAATAGGATTCATGTTGATTGAAATGGATTGCAAAGAAAAAGATATTCCTTCTGTAACAAAAAGTGTACTTTTGTCCGCGTACAGTTATAATCTTTTGCTTGAAAGAAGTTATTTTGAGTTTGTTGAAAAAAATGGCAATAAATAAGAGCAAAACTTTTAAAAATATCTGATTAACCCTTTCACTCATTCCCGGACGACGCTATCCCCTTTGAGTCAACTTTCTGTCGGTAAATTTGCGCCCAGTACTGCTTTTTATTACAAATATAAGTTTTTTTAATTTTTCAAGGTAAATCGAAAATTTATAAAATGTATTTTTTCTGTGGAATTTTACGATAATGACGTCTTTAAACTTATCTTAAGTACAACAACAATCGTTACCTTGATATCACGCAAGGCCTGACACCAGAAGCTGCCATTTCCACTATTTTCAATCTTATTTGGTGCGGTAGCGGTCGTCCGTTGATAAAAACTCCGCCTAATTGATTGACACGACCCTGACCCGGAATCGAACCAAGATCTAAAATAAATTAATTTCTTTAAAAGATTACTGCTTATGAATAGATCGTAAAACACTCAAAAATATAAATAAATTTTCCGTAAAATTTGGTAAAAACGAGTGAAAATTTGTCGAAGCCGGAGCAACTTCAAAAACACCAAACCAAACACCAAAATTTTGGTGTTTGGTTCAACACCAAACACCAAAATTTGTTTTATTTCAATGGAAATGAGGAGTTTTTGTCCCATCAATGGCATGTAAAGTCAACTTTAAATTGGTGAACCAATAGTGAGTATATATACTCACGATTTTATTGACAATTAACATATACATTCGTCATTCATTTGACAAATATAATATAATATTTAATTAATTGTACTTTTTATAACGACTTTTTTTTCCATGTGATATTTGATACATAAAATGACAGCCTTAGCTGTCATTTAATAAAAGCTTATAGTAAAAAAAATGCAACTTGAATTAATTCAGGTTACAACTTTCTTGTTGCTATACAGCAAAGTGATAAAATTTTTATTTTTATTAAACAACAGCTAATCCAATATCCATTGATTATTGTGAATTGGCCAATTCATCAATTTACGCATATCATAAATCAATACAACAAAAGTCCATATTTTTTTGTCAAAGTTATACAGAATAAAAGCTTGATAAAGGTATTTTTAACAATTTTAAAATATGGAATATTATACATCCATTCTGACTTCAAAGCGATAATAAAAAAATGCCTAAAAACAATTGCTAGCAAAGGTATATTATTTACTTTTAAGATAACTATGTTGCTGAAAATTTTCTTTTACAAAAGTAGAAGTTTTCATTTCAGTTCATTGGCTACGTTAATGTCTCAAAATAATTATTATGTCTGTAGCTGGAAATTTTGGCGATCAATTTTTAAACGATCTCACTTAATTTTTGACAAAGTTTAAGACGCACATTTTAATTTATGTTACACTTTTAGCAATATTAGTTTTTTTTTTTTTTTTTTACTAATTTTGTTTAAAAACTTTGTCTGACAATCTTAAAAATATTAACAAAAAAATTGTTAAAAGGTTAGTTGATTTGAAACAGTGAGTAGGTTCCGGCGTCAAATTCAATAGAAAAAGTAGTCTCGCAAACTATTCAAATTAAGAAGTTTAGTAGTTTTTTTTAAACTTGTTTTATTGAAGTAGTTTAAAAAAACTAAACTTTTTAATTTAAATACTCTATAAGAGACTTCCTTTTACAGTGTCAACGTACCATTTTGTCTTAACGTAGTGTATAAACACAAATTAGTAAATAAATTTGAGCATTGTTTGAACATCAACGTTCATCGAAATATTTTTTCTTGTGTTTCAGGCTTGCTCAAAAATTTTCGGTCAGTGCTGCAATAACTGCTTATAAAACATTAAATATAAAGCACTTTTATAAATCAATTTTTTCAAATACAAAATAACAGTTTTTCCTTTAACAATAGAACAATCTTTTGAAAATGAAATGACACAGATTTTCCAATTTGCAGTAAAGGTCATTAATAGATATGTCTCGCTCAGCTCGGAGCAGGTAATGTTGTATATCAAACGTTTCAAAATAGTCAATTTATACTTTTCTTGGAGACTCAGGTAGATGTTTCCACGATTTCTTTCATAAACGGTAAGTCGTTTCGGAAGATACCATCTCATTCTGTAATAAAATGACTCATAATTTCTGCAAACCTGATGTTAACAAAATCGTTCTCACCAAGTCATTTTTAACTTGTAATTATTAGCACATCATTTATAATAAATGGAATTTAATTGCAACTTTTATTTTCATCATAAATATACATATATTAATTTAAGGAATGAATAAAATCGAATTTTCCTCGACACATCTTTAATTTTCAATCTTTGGCTATTGTACAGCAATATACAAATAACATTCAAATATTTTTCTCAAAAATAATAAATAAACAAACAAAAGTTATAAAAAGAAAAAAAATTTAAACATTTTTTCCAGTTTTCTTGAATCAAAACTGTTCTTCATTCAAAGAAGAATTTTTTTTATCGTTCTGTCCATAACAATATGCTTGCCGTAAAAGTAGAAGAAGCAATTTTTGAAGATGCACTCAAATGAAAATTTATTAACGATATTCCAACTATATTAGTATTTATGGTGTCGACGGTTGTTTTTTAATTTATTATCAACCAATAAATTAATAAAATTAACTGTTTTCATAGAAATCAATTCATAATAGTAGTAGTATTTATATATTCCAGGCACGTCACCAGATCATAAAGCTTTCACTACGAAAAAAATGAACACTTGACAAAAGGCCGGACAAAGTGAAACATCAATTCAAATCATCAAATTCGAGACTGCGAACTTTATCACTTTATAAACTTTTTCCGGTACTACAGAGGATAATGATAATGTATTTTCAACTTGTAAAAAGTTGTGTAATTTTTATTATCTCACTATCAATCACATAAATGGTACAAATATATTTTTGTCTTGAGATGACTGAGTCGTGCAACCATTCACCGGTCAACAGAATTGTACATTTTAGAAAAATAACTGTATTTTGTAGTCTTATGGGAAAAATTTAATTTTCAATATAAAACATTTCAAACGCAATTGAGATTTTCTTGTTTCATAGGTAATCTTCAAAGAAACTTTTTCTTTTCAGTAAAAAAATTGTCCATTTACTTTGTCTCTCTTAAAAGTGTTTTGACAGCATTGTTAAATATCTGATACCTAACTTACGTGTAAACTTTTCATACAGCTAGTTAATTTTAAAAAACTGAGTATCAAATATACAATTATTACTGTCATACAACACTTTCAATATAAAAATAACTCATCTTGAAATGAAAACTCCGGCGCAGAGTTTTGTAACTTGGAATGTGAGTGGACCTTTACTACGCTGGTTACAACGGGTCTAGCAAAATGAAACAAATTGCAACACGCTTCGAATGAAATTGAATTTTGAAAATGTGTGATACCTTGAAATGAGTACGCTGTGAAGCATGGCCTCATCATGGAAAAATTATTAGTAACCGTCATTTCACAATCAACGTTCTTCAGATCAATTTCTTTCTTCGCAACAAGAAAGCAATATCACAATACACAACACTGATTATAAAGTTTGTACAGCCATAACAAATGCAACGATAAAGTCACTTTCAACAATATATAAAAAACGGGAAAAAGAAAAAAAAATTGCTCGTACTTCAGAGCGGTTCACCAATAAAAGTACATGTTGTCGCGCAATACGAATTAATTTTGAGTGCTTAATACTGTCAACCGAATGAAAAAAAAAAAAGTTTCGAACCGAGTGCCGCAGATCTAGCGCGCACGCGTGCCAGGCACCCGAACGAAAGACACTGATGAGTTAAGAATGACCGAATTTGTGAGCCATACTAACTTCACGTGCATAAAGTGACAACCTAACTAGCACTTGGCCACACCTACTTGCTAGCGATACGCCTAAAGTGGTAGATCAAGAAATCCATGATCGCTGACCAATGGCGGCTCGAACGCGCGCACTACGTGCACGCCCCCATATTCGCGCGAAACGCCAACGTGTATTTGCAACAATCCAGCGATCGTTATCAGCACTCGTTACATTGAACGTTGTCATGTTATTTATTCACGCTCAGGAGACTTGATAATGCCGCTGATTGTAATTGATAGCGAAGTTCCTTCAAATGAAGGATTTAACACTGCTTTTTGTTACCGCGTTTATACAAGGTTCTAAGCTTTGAGTATTATGGAGAACGATCGTTATACATATTTTTCTTGCATTTCTTCTTTGTTTCATTCAATAAATACTTCTGTCAAACTTTATATCTACGTAATAAACGAGAGCACCACATGGGAAAAAAAGAAGAGTATTGTATATATATTTGAAACATGATGTTGTTGCTCTAGTGTAGAATCTACACTGCAGTTTTAGGAAACGTATGAGCTGCAGTACAGAATATATACTGCAGGACATACTCGGAAGCAGCCATAAACATTTATTATGGCTTTCGAGTGGGACATTGTAAGCATTTTGCAATGCATTGCATGGCAATCACCATTGCATTGCATTTGTATGTTTGTATGAATTTATTTATTTATCCAACAAATGGAGGTATTTTTTTTACTTTAATATATATAATATCAAAAGTAAAAAAGGAAGGTAATAAACTAATACAATTGTGACACGAACTCACAAAATATGTTGAAGTTTTTTAATTTTAGAAAACTTTTAAACAAATTTCAATTCAATAAAATTGCAAACGATTATATGATTGAAAATATGAAAATAAAATTTAGATGTTGCGACTGACAAATCATTAACTGTTCGTCGAATATTGCAGAAACCGCGGGCTACGGTCACACAAGAGAATAAAAACAAATAAAAATGCGTTATCTGAATTCGCAAAAAACTTTACTTATTTTAAAATGCTCGTAACTTTAAAATCCACTCGGTTGACTTGGAATTTTGCCTTTTTTATTCAAAAGGACCCTTTCCTTTCAAAATGTATACTTTTGGTTCAAAAGGATATAGGTTGATTGGAAAGGATTGCAAAGAAAAAGATATTCCTTTTCTGACGAAAAGTGCATTTTTAGTGTATGTTCAGTGTACTCTTCGAGACCGAAGTCTCAACTTCAATTTTCATCCAAGAAAAATGATCTGCGCCGTTTGCTCAAATTGCGCCATTGAAAACTCTGCAACTTTAGAATCTCTGTTGATTGTAAATCAAAGCTTTTTACTTTTATTTCAAGTTTCTTACAAAGTCAAGTCTTTTTAACAATTGACCCAGGGTTTTTGATCTGAATTCTTCACTTTTATGACTTTTCGTGATACTCAAAGTCCGAACGGTGTTTCAATTATTAATTATTATAAATATTAATGTATTAATTCATACTCCAAAAAATATACTAGCGTTGAAATAACAAAAGTAAGATCGTCGAGAATTTTTCTCCGTATAGTTAAGAATTTTTTATTCAAGCGCTGTTTTTAAATACTAGATTTATTAAGATCACTAATTATTTGTTCAGGTAATTATCGAGAAAGTTATCTCAGTTATAAAATACTTATAGATACTTATGGATTTAATTAGAAATATGGTCAAGAACTGCTTAGATACAAATAAGACTGTGAAAACTTTAAGCCTGAAATGTATTTATTTCTTCAAACAAACGACTGCCTTTCAACAGATGATAGATTGTAACGGAAAGTCGAAAATTTCACTACCAACGGCCGCAAAGATATTGTCAAGTACAATTAGTCTTATTTTTCATGGTCTTTTTCAATAGAGATATTAAATGTAATAATGATAAATACAACCATAAATGTTTCAATTTTCACCTTTAAGCTTTAAAATTTGTCTCGGTGAAGAGCTTACGTGGTAACCGAGTATAATTGTTATGACTGTGCGAATTAACAGTGACTTTGATCAAATCTTTTTTAATGATATCCCCAGTGAAAAGGAAACGTATATGTTACATATACTGTATATGTTGAAAAAATATAGAAACTGTATACGTCAACTATACATGTCAATAGAAATTGATATGGCAAAGACAGAAAACTTATTATTGATCCAGCATAATGATGCCAGAAGTTATTACCGTATCATATTGAGTTGTGCTATTTCTATTGGGAATTTTCAATAATGTATACTGGTATCAGAATCTAAGATGGCTGCATAAAGTCGTGCAAAGCGTACAAGATCCTTGAACAATGCATTTTGTTTGGAAATGCAAGTGTGCCATTTTAAATTTCATTCATGTAACAATTTTTACAATTCACTTATTTCATTGAAGAGCCATACTTTATCCCGATTGAATGTTATTGAAAATGCCGAGCGAATTTCTGTTTCAATGTTTTATTGTTACCGCGTTTACGATTGGTGACGTTATGCCAATGCAGCTTGTCTAATTAACGCATGATTTCATTCCAGCAGATACAATTTCCTCATTCAAAAATATAAACGAACACAGATGTAAAGACGCACACGATTATAATATTTGAAGTGTAGGTACATATATCGTAAGGAAATGACGATGCACGACATAGCCTATGCAGGATGTAAAACAATAAGGGAATTTCCTCGTGTGACGCAAGAAGGCGATCAAGCGATTTATTCCCATATCAATTCGTACTAGTTCAAACACGAGTATAATATTTAAGACAACATTTTGTATTCTTCAAAAAATAATCTGTACAAAATGCGTCTTGTTTTATCTAGTCTGAGGTAATTTATTTTTGATTCAACATTGTTGTCAACAGGAAACCGTCGAGTCTTTCGAACTACCCTTCCTACCATTTAGTTATTTTCGTTCATTTTATTTGTTAACATTCATTAGGGCAATTAAAAAATTATTCACAAAATCACAAAATCAAAATTAAATTCAAAGGGAGAATAAATGATTGTGAAATTCATTGAGATTTTGTTGGTAGGTAGTTAAAAATTAGAGTGAAGTCGTTTAGTTTTTAAATGAATAACCCGAAAGCATATTCCACTCATTTGTAAAGTACTTACTACTAATTTTATTACAGTAAGTTTTATTTAAGTATTCGTGTTACCAACAAAATATTGTTCCCCGAAAACACGGTGGTGACGTTTTCCTAGAGGGCAAAAGTACGATCGCTCGAAATTCCGGAGAAGAAATTCCGTTGTCAAATAGTGAAGAAAAATTCGGAAGTTAATGTGCCATTACATGAACCGAGAACTTTTCGATGATATCCCGTCGAGAGTGTTCGACAAAACAGTTTGTTAATGTCTTCATGCTACTCATGCAGACCTAAGGAGCACCGAAAACCTTGCCAGTTGATTTGGTAGACCAGAACTCACTACTGCTCCTGCAGCCATTTTCAAGGTTGACAGCAGACAACCAAGCCTAACATTTGCATTTGGTCACTTTTTTTTCCAGCATTTCTTTGTTAAAGTCGACCGGGGAAACGAAGGCTATAACGTATTGGTTGTGTTAAAATTTTGTTCTTTGTCACCAGTGATCCTCTAACTTGCAATTACAATAGTACAAGTAATTGTATAAGCTCGGAGAATTATTTACGCCGTAGTCAAATATCGGAATTATTGAAAAACACTGACTTTTCAATTGGGACCGGACGTTTCAAAACAAGTTACGGTAAATCATCTTTGATGATTGGACGAACAGAAATATGTTTTACCTTTATAAAAAAACTCATTTGTATAATAATTTACACTGAGAGAAATTTTATAACAAAAAATGCTATATTTTATGTGTCTCGGGTTGCTGTAAAAAACACTTTGTATACAATTTTAACGTACGTCTTTCAATTCAACTGCAATTTATTGTTGATCGAAGAAACATCGTTTATTGTCAAATGAATCATTTGTGCCACTCATCACTCGCGATATGTGTTCATTTGCGCCGTATTACCTACACCATCGTTTACGCTGTTGATCAAACAAGATAAAATCTTTGACAAAAGACGTACGACGATATATAATCTATATTATATGACATAATCTAAATTTATAAACAAATTATTTTGAACACACTCAATCATTTTAACCGTTTAATTTTAGTTACAACCGTGCAATTATTTTATTTAAAATAGTAGTTGTAAACCATATTTAACCGTTTCTTTTTAGGGCGGGACAACTGATTTTTACAGTTCAAAACAGTGCACCACTGCTTTTTCAGTTGCTTTAAATTATGTTAGCAACCTTTCTTACAATACCTTCAACAATTTTTATCAGTTACTCCAAACTAATTTTTCTCAGTGTATACTCGGAAAAATAAACAATGGCCTGAAAGTGAAAGGATGTTACTTTATTATTACCCTTTTCAGCTATGTTTATAAGTGTTGTTGTAGAGCGTCAATAATAGCTACACAAAACATTTAGAAAATGTAATGTATAAATTTCCTCTAGATCTTCATGACTGACGATTGATTGAGACATCAGAGTGAAAAATAAAGTCACTCGTTCGAGTCGATACAATCGATCCGATATTTGAAATGAAGTTCGATCAATTTCGGTTTATAGAATCCCTCATTTATTATAGTGAAGTAATAAGAAAGTGACGTTTCAATGCACGCTCTAACAATATTTGACAAATAGGTTGAAAATATAATAAAGCTTGGTTTGACTGAAGTAATGTCCACTATTTCTTATGACAAAGTCAAATCGGAAATAAATTGTAAAAGAGTTGACTTTTCATATTTCGATAATAAATGCACACAATATGCGATACTTCCATGTGGTTATATTTCGACTTTACGGAAACCGCAATATTAAAAGTTTAGAAATTTTACAATTAAACAAGAGGCATTAAGATTTTACGAATTTCGGAAATGAAAATTCAAGCGATCGTTTAAACAATGTACTGACGATTGACGAAAAAGCATTGTTCTACTGCTAAGATTGTTGTTTCGGTTTTATTTAAAAAGGCAGTGTACCTCTGAAACAAACTTTTTCGGACGAACTCCGGTGATTATAGAATTCCTCTTTGAAAATTAATTTATATTGCGGTAACTACCCAATTCTATTTTGGTAAAAGGACAATCCTAATCCTTTTATGACTCTATAGATATAAATTACTGCTTCATGTTAAAAGATTAAAGACGAAATCAGAAAGTTTGGTAAACGGCTTTAGCACAATGATGTTGCTTTGTAGTAAATTAAAGATGCTATTATGAAGGAAATGTTAAAAGAAGGCCTAGAAGGAAATTATACTACTGAACATTTTTTCGAAAATGTTTCCTGTATAATGTGATAACCAAAACCTAAGATATTTGTATTGTTTCTACCACTGAGAGAAATTATTTCAGTTGAAAATCAGTATTAGTTATTTCAGCAATAACTTTCGTTTGTTTTTTTTTGTAAAAAGTAATGGTATACGGATTCAACTAAAGTTTTACGTTAAGTCTAAGTAAATTTTTCAACTACGACCACTTCAATTTAATCGAATTAATTGAAATTAAAAATTGTAAAGGAAATATCATAATAAAAAACCATTTATTTTGATTGTTAGTATAGTATGAATGTTTTATGATAATTTTGAATCAATTCTAACTGCGAAATTCTAACTGCGTTTTCAAATTGTTCATTACTCATAAAAATTAACATACAAATTTGTTTGTAGGATTTGTTTTTTAAATGTTAACTTATCATTTACATTATATATTTTTGACGTTTTGAGATGAATTAATTGTTAATGTAAGATTGAATCGAAAAAATTTGATATTTTGCAATACAGGCATATGCAGTACTGTCTATGGAAGCAATGAGTAAAAAATGATGTTTAAAGGAAGATCATGTTTTGCTAACGTGCTTTAATGTTGAACTAAAACTTTCTATTGTGAATTAAAAATTCGACAGTTTAAAGTAAGCAGCAAAATGAATATTTCAAAAAAAAAAAAAAAAAACAAAAAAATGAGTGACTTATGTGACATAAACATTTAAGTGTGAAAGTGTAAAGATTTTTTGTCTCTGTTTTTCAAATGTCTTAGTTGACGGGTCGTACAGGTACCGTAATTCACTTTAGAATCCTAAGGTGTTCTTTTTGTCCGAAATAAAGCTGTATTATTCTGCCTTTATTGCAGTTAAGCTGCGTTTCTCGAGAGCTCCGGGAGTTAAGATCAATCCCGAATGGTAGCAAATAGACTCGTCCAGCCAACGGCGCACCGGTGGGGGTCAAGGAAGAAAAGTATAAATCTTATCTGTCATCGGACATGCCTGTTTTCAGAAAAATGCTATTTTCACATCAAACTTGAACATCGTGCCGAGACAAAAAAGAAGTCGAGACGAATTTTAACGGCAGCGAGATGACAAAATAACCGAATAACAAACATAACTTCTGGTGGAGATAATTGATTCCGCATTCGGTCTAATGGTACAATAGTAAATAAATGAATAGTCGAAAGTGAAATCATACAAAGAAATACGGACGTCCGAAATTCAAATAACGACTGTAGAATTTCGACTGATCGCATTGTAGAGCTACTTCACAGTCACACTGACACCTACAAAGGTCTACCTCTTTTTACACTTATAATTTTTGATATAACAACATTACGGACATGGACACGGATCGTTTAGTTTCTCACGGAAAGAGACTTTCAAGAACGTGTATTTTCATGACTAACCAGACTCTCATCAGAGCAAACACCATTGGCGTTAATCGCAAATTTCACGATGCATTTTCCGTTGAATAGTTTTTCGGGCAGCACTGGCTTATGGAAGTGGCAAATGTCTTATCTGACTCACTTAATTAATTAATAACGGCATCTTCAAGAAATGTCCAATCACTTTAAACGATTGATCCGTGAAACGAGATTCTTACGAGCAAACAAGAAATATTGTAGCTCGTCGTTTATGACTGCTACGCAAAGGGGTGCAATTTAAACGTGGAGCAATATTACGTTGCCAATGTCCAGCAATTCATTCCCATTTTTATGTACATTTTGTATTTGAAGATATTTTCCAGTCAATGCTCAGACAGTATAAGATGCTATTTAATGAATTATAATTAATTTTAAGATTTACTTTTGTTCCAAAATCAAAAAAAGTGAGAAAAATTGTTTAACAATTTCTTTGTCAAATTAAAATAACAAATGATGATGCCTAATCTAATTGCAAAAATGTGTGTTTCTAGAGAAATTTATATATCATAATCTAGAAAATATCCTTGGCGGTCAAAACTGTTACTTATAATTTAATTGTTCGATTGTTAAATGTGATACTAGAGTAACAACAAGTCCACCTTATGCTGGAACCAATATAAAACCGTGCTTGAAATGTACTGAAAACGGATTCTCTATTTCAGATTTGAAAGAACCACTGAGAAACCATTCTAGATTCTTTAAATTAATATTTTTAGGGATCACTGAGTAGCTATTTCGGTTCCCGGAAACGACTCAGGCACCATTTGCGAATATTACAGTTAACGTGAAGATTTTCTGATAGAGCAAATCTCAAATGTTTTGCATTCAAATTTATATAGCTATGGTGCCAAAACATGGTCTAGTTCTTCTTTCAATTTCAAAACACACTCTTAAAAACATCCTTTTGATACACAATTTTTCAATTCGATTAAAAAGGATTTCCATTTTATTATTTTCCTAAAAAAAACCTTCTTCATTTAAAAGGATACTTTTCTTCCAAAAGAAGTTACGCAGTTGATTAAAATGTCACCATTTTGACAAGAAATTTAACCTTGTGCTTTTCAAATCAATATTTTTGCTTCAAAAGGATTCACGTTGATTTATAAGGATTGCAAAGAAAAAGATTTTCCTTCTCTAACGAAAAGTGTATTTTTATCAGTGCACATTCTTGCACGGTCTTTCAATGTGCTACAGTTTTGATATTTTTAGGCTTAAACAAATGTTTTGTGTGATACTCGAAGAGCAGCAAAAGACAATTTTTTCGGCATGTGTTACTCTACAGCATACGGAAATGACGAGTGCATTATGTTTGTCTATATGAATTAGTTTTAACCAATAAGAAAGTTTAATGTGCAAATACAGGATTCGCGGTTCGTCCGTCTTAGTCGTCGTTCAACCGCAAAAGTCGGTCGTTTCAATCACTTCCCCGATCGTTACAAAACTTCCTATATCGATTTAAATATAAATTGTATACTTAAACTGCATTTTAAAACAAATTTTATGAAATTAGAATATATACACTATAAAATTAAAGTTAAGCTCTAAGATTTCCAAAATTACATTAATTAACAAATTCAAATTTTGCTTGTATTAATAAAGCAATTATCTGCGTCCAGAGATGGCTGCTTTTCTTTAAAAAGACAATAATATACAAAATTAGAGAGCTAGTAAAAGATAGTTGAGCAGAACAGTGCAATTTGCCGAATAAAAAACGCCCATAGTTACAAATGTCGCCAAAAGATCAATTAATAAATGTTTAGTATTACATCCCTTAATTGATGAATCGAGTAATAAATTGAAAGTAATCATTGTTGCCTACGTAATAACAGTGTCATGATCATGACATAGGACAAATTTCAATTGCAAGAATTTCTTTTATGAAGCGCAACTAATCTCGTAACACCGAATATTGTAGCAAACAATTGTTGCTAACACATTAGGCAAATAAAAGAATGTTTCTTGTTATCTCCGTCACACAACACTTAAAAACATTTTTTTTCAAACACAATTATAATTACAACTCAGGATAAAAATTTGTTGAATTATACCATAATTAAGACAAAAATTGAATACTATCATAAAAAAAGCAAGGCTTGAAACCATAACCGAAATCGATAAAAACCGATTTGTCTCATCAAACCGAAACCGCAACCAAAACTGATATGGTATGGAAACGGTTCTCTGGTAATGAAACCGAATGAAACGGTTTTGCGGTTTGAACCAGTTTTTTGTCGGTTTTTCGAAACAGAAAATTAAAAATATTTTTCATTATTTTTTTCATGCAAAAGTGCATGGAATTATGCATCCGAAGACGCATAAAAAATGCATGTAAAATTCATGCGAAAATGCATGCAAAAATGCAACCTGAGATACCTTAAAATTATTAGGTGAACCGATCCTCATATCCAAGCCAAAAAAATCCACTTCTTTCGAGAAGAATTTGCACAATTAACACCCGCATATATAGGTTTATAATAATTAATTGTATCACTTTAAACGAAGGTATTGGTGCACTAGAAATAAAAACCGTTTCCGTAATTTCAAAAATTTTAAGTACAATACAAATTAAAACAATTTTTTTTATTTCATTATTTTTTAAATGATAATTTTTTTTCTTTGTTAAAATCGGGCAGTTATTAAGGTATCTGGCGAAAAAAATTAGCCGATTCGTGTTTTAAGGATAGAAACAATTTACAACTGTAAAATTGTTATTAAATGAATCGAGTAGGTGTAACGTAAAGGAATCTTATTTTTCACGAAAGAGAAGCTAACGGGCGTATTAATCTAAGTGCACAAAACAGGTATATAATTATTGCAAATAAACAAGCGACGCAGTTAATTTTACACAATTACGTTTGTTCCTTTGCAAACTGTTTGTACGGCAAATGACTCTTAGCTGACCTACCGCAGGCTTGCCCAATTTAAAGCGTCATTTACGACGTGCATTCGTCGTATTTCACATCGTTTGAGCGTCACGACGTTTAAATAACCGGGAGTGCTCTTGTGACAAATCACAGACCACACGCGTCAGTCGGCTCTTTATTCCCGTTCGACTCAGTAATGCGATAAACCCCCACACCATCGAGAATTATTCACAAACTTGTTGATGCATTTTTCACCTGGTCAATTGGTATCACTGGAACACCTGCAATTTTATGCATGATAGTTCATGCATATTATTTTTTAATCTTTATAAAATAAATATTTTTGCCCGTTTGTCAGGTGTTGTTGTAATTTTCAATTTTCAAGGGTTTTCATAATGTGATCTATCTGAAACATTAAAACTTCAATGCGTGGAACACATGGAAAACATTAAAACATGGATTATTCAAAAACTATTATAGTTACAAAATTGTGATTTCGTATATTGAATGGATATACACAGAAATTTTAATCGAGTTTTACCCTTAATTGGAATAAACGTGTTCTATAAGGCAAAATTACCATTAAGAAAAAATGTATACAGTAGTACAATTATAGACCTATTTCCCCCAATTTGAGGTACTTCTTAAATTGTTTAGTTTAAATACATGCCTTATAGAACACACTTTAATTAAGAGGAAAATTCGAATAAATTGTTATTCCTGTATCTTTAAGAAATAAATAGTTAACACACAATAGCTAACACAAAAATTCACTCGTCAGAAAAGAAATATCTTTGTCTTTGCAATCTTTCCGAATCAACGTGAATATTTTTGAACCAAAAGTATTGATTTTGAAAGAAAAAGAATAAATTTCCTTTCAAAGAGGTGATATTTTAATCGACTGTAAAACTTTTTTTGGAAGAAAAGGAACCTTTTACATGAAGAAGATTCCTTTTGGGAAAAATGGCAAAATGGAAATCCTTTTCAATCTAAATGAACAATTTTGGACCAAAAGGATGTTTTTATGGTTGCAGCCATTAGACATATCCATATCGAAAATCGTCCGCAGAAATGAGAAAAGCGTACGAATACAAGAAGGAAAATGAAAATGCCAGAAGCGAAGGAAAATTAATTGGCAATTTTGTTGGACCAAAATTGTTTTATGGTACAAGCGAGCAATCTTTCCCTTCGGACTTTCTCACAGAGAAATCCAATTTTACAAAATAATATTGAGTGTTGTTAATGAGAAATAGTCGCTGAGTCATGCAATTGCGGTAAAAACTTTTAGGTGGCAAAACCCAGCATCCTGTTCTGCCAGCCCAATGAGAAATATTTAACCTTCTCTCATCCCAACTTTCCTCTTCTCTTTTCGCGCGATCGTGAACCCGGCTACAGCTTTACATTTTACTTGTGCACACTTTTTTTGCTATTCTTCCTCCTCTTTAATGTGTCAATATTCCTCAATAGAACGCGGTGGATATTATACGTACATGATACGCGCGTTTAGCTTTTATTTATATCTTTTTAAGAATAATGAAAGCACATATATGTACATTATACACAATATTGGGAATCTAATTCCACCAATTGATAGACACAAAAAAGATTAATATTTTCTCATTTTATTTCTTATACAATTTTAATTAACGTTTCGATTTTTACATGAATCTTCATCAAGTCATCTATATATAAAAGTTTTACATTAATCTTTTAATAAAAAAATGTGTACATTATATATATGTATTATAAATATGATCTGTCAAGGTAACGACATTTCAATTAATCGATTCAAAATTATAGAAAATACGACAATTGAACAGGAAAAGAATGTAAAAAACAAATGATATCAGAATGTAAAGTTAATAAATTCTGATAAGTCGGAAGTGAATTACAAATGTCATTTTCTCGTCCCTTTTGTTTGTAATTTTCAGGCGATCGTCGTGATTCAGGCAGGAATGATGTTTTTCGCATAAGTCAAGTTCCGATTAACGTTGCACGTCTCAGATACAATACCATAAGATAAAAAGACAAAAAACAATCAACGGATGCGCATAAAAGAGTACGATCGAGGTTCGAGAATCGCGAAAAAAATGGTGTGTCGAAAGCAGGGTCACTAGAGGCACAGCTCAATATCACGGATCATAACCAAGCTCGAAGAGAAATTCCATCTTGTTCTTAAACAGCAATAAAAACAGAGCTAATTGTTTCAACTTGTAATTCTGTGAACAACAATTTATTTCGCGACTGAATTTATGCAATAAAATTAAATTTATGTTATTTCTCAGTTAGTTTCCTAAGCACTCATTATGATTCTTTCTCATTCGACTCTGACAAAAATACACTTTTCGGTAAAATTGACTAAATTTTTCTCAAAAATCAAGATACATTTTTAAGGAAGATATAACGAATCGCGCCTATCCATTAAATCGCTTATTATTGATTTTCGATTTAATTTCTGATTGATTGTTGATCTTTTATTATTGATTGAAAGAGTAATTTTATTTATTTTCGTACACTGTACGTAAAATGTTTCAAATTAAAGAAAATTATCTCATTGATGTGCTTTTGTTGATGAAATGTAACGTTTATCTTATAACGTTTATCCTCTCCTATTTAATCTGATGTCTCAATTCATAACAAAATCAAGTTGAAACAACCTATCAGACTTAGATTTTCTTCAATATTAGATCGCTTCTTCATTCTTGACACTTCGAAGAACATTCATCCGATTTTAACAACGTGACACAAAATGGAGTTTTCTTTTTACCGAACAAAAATTCATCCCAACCAAATGGTACAACTTTTTATATCAACTTATATTGTTAAGGATATAGGATGAATTTCCTTGTCATAATGCTGCAACAAATATTGATTTTATCATATGATATTCTTAATTTTGAAATTTATAATATTAATAAAATAATAATAAAAAATTTTTCAACCATCCCCAATTCCAACGAAATTGAAGGTCAAACATTCCAGCATTACATCCATTGATTGAAATTAGACAAGACAACGTCAAGTCAGTGATGAACGCGGAGCCTGGAAGGAAGAATGGACGCAATCTCATTTCGGAACTGAATGAAGTAAGGCGTCGGCGGTCGACCTCAAACGAACGTTGTTCGCCATGATCTCGCCTCATATGACTTCTCCCGCTTCTTCCCATTCCAGTACTTTTATTTCTTATGCGGCGCTTCTATAGTTTTTTAGTGCCAACAATAGATGCGAAGGTAACACAGGGAGCTGTGGTCGTTTAAAGACGAATCATTCACGGTAAAAAACGATCAGATATATAAGACAAAATAACACGAGAAAACAAAAACCGAAAAAAGATAAAAAAACACACAAGGGAAAAGGCGATGTGAGATGATGCGCCAAATGAAAGTAATGACTAATCAAGTTTGAGCGAATGTATAAAAATGCGAAGAAGAAGGTGTCACGTTTACAAATTTTACATCAGCCGAGCACGTGCATTATTAATTTTCCCACTGTCTTCTGGTTCACTCGTTTTTCTCTTCGTTGCAAGTGCGGCATCATTTTGCAACTGCAGTATAGTTAGCCTTTAATGACATTTTAATTACTCTTCAAATATCTCGAAACGGATTGAAAAATGTTAATTTAATGTATTAGTGAAAAGTAATCCATCTTGTTGTACGTTCATCGAATTTTCGCCATTGTTTTAACACAGCGTGATAGCTGTTGATCAGTTTAATTAAAACTTACCCGGATCCTTTTACTGGTGGACTGCGCTCCAAGCGAAGTTATCTGTCCGTATCAAATTGAAATCGGCTACTGAACTTGCCGTAATACACCAAAATAAAACATGTAGGATTGTATAAAAAAGTAAAGAATAGACAGTGGCGTCGGAAGATTATACCTGAAAGAAGATAACAAAAATATAAACACGTGAAATAAGAAAGGAATATGATGAGAATAGATGGACGATAAAAAAACATAGAAATGTTAATATTTTTTGTAAAAAGATTAGTCGATTGTATTATATTATCATTCCAAGTAACGTAGAATTATTCTTTCTTCGAAAAATTTATGTAAAGTAATAAACGAAAATTTGAATAAATTATTGTAATAAAATTGTTCCAACTATTATAGAGTGCGAAACAAAAAGTAAAATAACGAAAAAATTATCTAACTTAAATTCATCAATTTATTTTACACATAAAAATATTACAAAGCCCTTCGAATTTTTGTAATTTACAAATTTGAATAAATAAATTATTAAAATAAGTAGCATTTGCATATAAATTAAAAAGGTCTTTTTCCTTTTAAAGCTTTTGAGAAGTAAAAAATTTTCATTATGTTTAACGTTTTCTTCTTTTATGATATACACCTTTGAAGGATCATCAAAAATTTAGAGCATTTAAACGCATAAATACGACTAATAAATACATTAGACGTCATATTTATACTTGATGAACATATATTATAATATGGAACATATAATTAATTATGCATGTCTTTCCTTATAAGGTCTTGTTAGAAGTAAATTAAATTAATATATAAAAAAAAAAAAAAAACTTGGAAATATTTCTCCAAAGTCATTAATCGTGCATTAATAATACGTCTAATCAATTATAATTATGTATAGGGAATGTAATTATATACACATAAAATTGTATTTCATAATATTAATATAATAATAATAATAATAATAATAATAATAATAATAATAATAATAATAATAATAATAATAATAATAGTAATAATCCCAATAATGTCATACTACCCAATTAATAAATACTATAGATACAGAGTGAGTGTGGGTTTTTTGTGTGAGTAAATTAACCAATCAATCGGGGTTAGGTTAATTAATTATTCCTATGTACAAGTCATATTTGTACTATGCGACTTTTACGCAATTGGCCACCGTAGCTACATTCAGATGTGACATTTTTGTATTCCTTCAATTTAAATTCCCCCATCTTAATTCACTTTTAATTCAGTTAACACACTCTCTCACACTCAATTCCTCTCTCATTCAAAATTACCTAATCTCGGCGATGTTTCATTTCATAAATTACTTTAAAAACAATGATTTACACTAGAATCTCGTATGTATAATGGCGTCACCTAATTTATAATAAATTTTTATATTAATTTTCATTTATAGCCACAAATTTCCACTGACCTCACGCCCCACGAACGTATGAAAACATCAATTGGCCAAAAAATAACATGTAAAAGAACATCTGTAGAATTTTTCTTTGTTTTTTTTTGGATACGAAACGTTTTAACAAAGACCCAAAATAATGGACAAGCCTATTTCATGCCGTCAATTTCTACAAACATATATATGCAGAATGACCCAGACCGCTGGTACATTTGAAATGTCATGAGTAACATATATATATATTGAATAAAAAAATCTAAAAATGTGAGTTAGATGTTGTCAAAAAAGTCTACTTAAGGCTACCAAATCGAATCCTTTTTCCTCCTCACAAGGGGAAGGACAGGAAATTACTATGAAATTTTTAATACCACACCCCTCCCCCCAAACTTATTAGAATTGTGTAGCATTAAATGCTTAAGTTTGGATAATTTTGTAGTTATTGTTATACGGCATTCAAAAAAAGTTATTTCCTTCCCACCCCTATCGAGGAGGGGATGGGATACAATTTAAATATCACTATAAACTTTTTTGAAAACATTTTTTTTTTATTAGTATTCTTAATCCGATGAATATTTGCTGATAATTGTGGTAGATGAGTGGTCTCGGACATCCAGTATATACAGTATATGTATATTTGGGTTCATTGAAAAATGTAAATTTTTCTCACTAGGTTTTAGAATTGCAATTTACAATGAGGATACATGTTTAGCTGCGTATCTCACTTTTTTAATAAAACCTAGGGAGCGCATAAGTACCTTAAGTATATTACTTTCGGACGCATGGGCCCCAACCATATTTTTGATACTGTATAATCTTAACAAATAAATACGATTACACTTAACTCTCAAATATCACCTCAAATGTAGCGAACTTCATTTTTCTGCTTTATCCCGCTAAAATTTTTATCGCTATGTTGAAGAATGTTTTCACTACTTTTTGATATTCAAAAGAGTTGAATGTATATATATATCAGTTTTTTGTGATTATATTTTTAAATCTGCTTCATAATTATGGTTTCATAAGAAATATGGCTGGATCTTATGTATCTAAAAAATATGAATTTTATAATGGTATATAGAGGTATTCGCGTGCCCTCTAAATATCATTAAGAAAACAAGTTTCTATATTAAACACATTTGCTGACCAAAAATGGCAATTCTAAAGTACAATAGTGAGCAAAATTTACTTTTTTCAGCCTACCCTAATATATAATTATACAAACTTTGCAACAAAAGTACGGCAACACTTAAAATTTATTAAAAGAAATTTGAATATTTAAATTGCCATAAATTAAGCAATTTTCATCAAAATTCAAAATTAAAGTCAGAAAAGACAAAATTAGTTTTGTATCCCATGTACGTAAGAAATATAGAAAATGACACCAAAGAATGTAATACATTTTTTAATTGAAAAATGTGGTAATTACTCTTTTTTACCAGTATGATGTAGAAATTACAGCCTTTGATTTTCACAACTCATTTTATGTAAATGGGAAACAAATTGTTGATTTTTTCAGATTTCAAAAACATTCACAGTCTTTAGTGTCAATTTTTAAAATGTATAAAGTATAGGAAAAAGGTACAAAGTTTAAGAATTTTCGTAATGACTTTGCCTCTTTATTTCGATGAAAATTGACAAAATTATGTGTGTATATATATACAATATATACATATATACATACTAGAATGGGTCAAAAAATTAGATTTTGTTGAGTACATTTTAGAATTGCAGTTTTTGACAAGGAACTGTCTGAAGTATGCAATTTTTTTTGCTTCTTCAATCAAATCCATTAATCGTAATATGTATAACTAGAAGAACAGTCATTTTTATTATATGAGGTTTAGTTATACATGACTACCATTTACAAGTAGATACAATATGTGGCTAATAAATCAGTCATTTTAAGTAAAACGATTTCTATGTTTTTATGATATTTTGCTAAATACTGAATCGCTTAAAAATAATATTGGCCACACTACTGTTCAAAATTTTGTTATTTTAATTTTTGAATTAAACAATATGAAACAACAATCAAACAGCCTACACTATTTTTACGTAATTCGTAAGTTGGTAAAATCACGTAAAATCAGTAAAGCAACGCTGTTCGAGTTGAGGTATCCATTAAAACTGAACGCCATATATCTAACAACAATTGATAAACTAGACATACATATTAAATAAAAAGATTGTGCTGAAAAATTAGATAAAAATAGCATATTTAAGGCACTCGCGCACCCTCTGGAAATAGCTAAAAAAGCGGTACATGGTTTAACACATTTTCTAATCAAAAACTGCAATAATTAATCCAGTTGGCTGCATCAAATTCTTTCGATCCACCTTAATATGTATATACATATGCATAAATAAATCTAAACCGTCGTACCAGGGGCTTGTACGAGGCACGCACGTTAACGAATAATAAAGAAAACAAATTTCGAAAAATTACGTTTTTCATCACTTTGTTTTTCAAAATTCCCTTCCCTTTCTTCAATGCTGCCCCAATTCAATTTATATTATATTCTATAAAATTAAAAAAACAACGCAATATTTTGTGTATATATTATTTCGTCGCCTACAATAAAAGCTTTGTACAAAATGTAAATTTATACTATAAAAAAACTCGTTTGTGATAACTCGAAACGTCCGCGAACACAAATCGTGAATGCTTCCTACTACGATTTTCTCGTAATCAATGTTCTTTTGTTAATATTTTTGACATCGTTATACGAGTGTTCGTACGCACGTACACTCAACTGCGTGCTTGTATACACACATGCGCATACATACAGACACATATATGTTCTATATAAGTTTCGCTTATGTTCCCATTGTTTTTCTTTATATATTTCGATACGTATGTTGCCTGCTATTTAGAAAAAGTGTAAAGAGGAAGTGGATGTGCCTCGATCGTAGCCGTTCATCGACTCAAAATAACGTTAGAAAAACGCCATCTACTTTCGATGTGGATTTACAGTTTCACAATTTCGATTTGGGTTTTTTTTCTTATTATTTTTAAATGTATAATATACTTTTAAATTGTTTATTAATTGTTGAATTTATGCTTGCATTACTGTTCTATTTGTTCAAAGAGCAATCAATTTTTCAAAATAAATTCATTTTTTTCCTTATCAGCACAGAATACTTAAAACATTATATGACTTCATAAAATATTGAACCAATATAGTTTACATGGCCACAAAAGATAATATTCATAATACGTGTATTTGTTTGAATAACATTTATATGAATATTATAAGTTTCTTAAATTTAACGGACATAACGTTGTTTGCAATATTCTTTGCCAATAAGGTTCTTGGTGTAGTATTTCTTATTCAAGAGTTAATCTTTAATTCAACGCCGCTGCGTTGAAAGATAAAAAATTAAATAAATAAGTAGATAAATAAATAAATAAATAAAAGTCCTTTAGGTGAAATCGAATTTACCTTTATTTTCCATAAAGTAATTAAATATATTTGAAGTAGTAATAGGACTCTAATAATAAATTATTTCTGAAAGAATGTCAACTTTTATCAACTATGGCTGATGAATTATGACTTGGAATTATACACATTGGAATATCTAATTAAACTTAGATTACGACAGTCATACAAATATAATTATTATTAAATAAATTTTCTTCCACGGCGATTTTAAAAAACTGATCATCTTTAAACAAATTGTAGATTTATTATTTAGTTTATTTACTTGATTAATTATAAATATTTGGTTTTGCTTTCGGTGTGTGGTCAATAAGCGATGCATTTGCTTAATAAAATGGTCGCGCAGGGTTAGGTGTATGAAAAGAGTCGCTCTCGTAAAGCCCCGAGTAACGACACAATAATGAATGTGTGAGAGAGCAGCGCACGTCGCGTCATTAGAAGAGAGGGTGTGGGTCAAACGAGAGCCGCCGTTGCATGGTACAACTGCATCAGCACCTGAACATGCACCGGCAAACACGAAAGCCGATCCTTTGTATTTGAGTCTAACGCCAGCCAGGATAACGCATTGTAGCCTTCCAGGACGTATCTGCAATTGAAATTACGTTCATGTTTATTTTAACACATCTTTGATCGCATTAAATGTGTAAAGCTAATGAATACACACCTCAGTACATCTGTAGTATATTGTGAATCGAGTGGATGTGCAGTGACAGCGCTCTGTTGTTGCAGCAAATCATCGCTGTTTTGCTGAACCGTTGGACTATGAAGATGCAATGCGTTTTTCAAGAAAACCGGACAAGCACCCTCCAAGTGAGGACAGGCAGCCCAAAACCATGCAGGCATTCGTCCAGTTGGTGCTGTTGACACCAAATAACCAAGTGCCAGTGGCTGTTGCAATAATGTGCCTACTTCTTCCGATTGATCATTAGCTACGGCCTGTAATTTATCATTGTTTCAATTAGTTATATAATACATTTTATTTAATTAGTAATAAATAAATAATAAATTTACAACAATTTGCTTGTTTAATTTATATATGTAGAATCAATCAAAGAAACATACTCTAGGTGTGTTGCTGCAAGGAAAAGGACTTCCAGGGCCATCATGATTTCCTAAGCCGGATCCTCCGCCATCGCCACCTAGTGGGGAGCCTTCAGGGCGATGCGGACTAGCTCCAGGGCTTTGGCCACCGCCTGCACCTGGTTCTGCCCATACATTGAAAATGTCATTGAAATCTCCCATCCCTTCCATTCCTTCGGGCATGTCATCATTCAATGCAGAAAGCAACTCATCATCGCCAAGTTCTGGGCCGTTTATATGTTGTTCTTGAAATGCCGTTTGTGATGACTGTAATGTTCAATGCAAACAAAAATTAAATTATCTATGTACAGATATGAAAGTACAAATTATTATTACATTTGAACCTGTATATAAGAGATATCGCAAATGAAATAATTGTGAGCATTTGTGTGATTTGTACCTGTGTCGTTGCTGAAGTGGGGAAGACAAGAATATGAGTGCAAGTGACGTCCTGCGGGGTGGATAATTGGCAGTTGACAGAAGCCTGACTGAACCTCTCGTCTGGAGTGAACTGATCGGCCATTAAACGTAGAGTTGAATCAGGCTCAAGCGATACTAAACAAGCGCTTAATATGCAAGGTGCTGCTGACGGATACAATAAACTACATTGCGCGCAGATCTCTTTTAAATGTTTTGAAGCTTTTAACAAGTGTTTTCGCGAGAGTAACCAGCTCCAGCCTTTCAATTCGCCATGTCCGATACGCCCAACGCGACCTATAACTAATCTCCAGGGTTGCACCTATGGGAAAAAATGTTACTGTCAACTTCTGTTTTAAGTTCCAGACTATTCTAAGCTAAAATCTAGACTTTTCTATGATAAAGGTAGAATTGACCATTTAAAATCTGAAAGTGTGAAGTAGTTTTTTTTTTTTTTTTTTCAAATATTTCTATATATTAACTTTGTAATAACAACGCTTGCGTTTTAAGAACCAATTAAAACTTACGCCTTGCGACATAATAGCGAGTATAAATTCCATTAATTTCATTAATCCTATTCGCCGAGCTGAAGCCCGTTTTCTTCTCTTTCTGTTGGGTACATCAATATTAATGGTTGTAGTTTCGAAAATTTCGCCACGATCGTCTGTAGCAACGGCTAGTAACCAGGCTTGATCTTCGCTTAGGCAGTAACTTAGGTATAACACTGAACACTCCTCGGGACCAGCAATACCAAATGATTCTGGAGCCTCGCTTTTAGACCGCAATGGAGCAAGAATGTATGCAGGTGCGTACAACCGATACGGAGCTTTGTTTCGTTCCTGTAATATCAAGCGTTGTCTATTATTTATTATGAAACAAAAATATATATATATTTAAGTTAAATTTTTAAAGCTCTTAAAGGTATAAAATTAATGTATTACCATTTGTACACACAGACAAAAATTGTTTTTTCTCAATTAATTTATGTTTTAGTTAGGAAATTTGATACATTTCTTAGGAATATGCAAAAGCTTCAACAACAAGAGGTGATCATGCAACGTTTGTGGTTGGCTAATAAATATAAAAAGGATTACATGTAGGGCAAGTAGAAACCAAAGGAATAGGTTAGTAAAAGTTAATTTGTAAAAGCGAGGTTATAATTCAACAAATATTACCATTTTCAAATATCAAGTAATCAAAAGTAATACTAACTGAGTAGCTTACATCTTTGCTCTTAAGAAAGAGGTCAGCTGCGGCTGCTGTACCAAAACCGGTGAGACTCTTCACGGTCGAATTGTGATTAAGGAGTCGTCGACCTTGCAGGAAGACATTCAAAGCCAGCGCTCTCATTTCATCCTGAATTTTTCGCCTCTCGCGCGAACGACCTAATTCCATTATGCTTTCTAGAGATATTATCTAGAAAACAAATTTTCTTCATTCAGTTTTATGAATTGTATGTATCACGTTTGTATTAATTTATGTAATATAATCTTTTTTGGCATGTATTCAAGTATTGTTGTGACATTATTACCTGAACGTTTATATTGGACCTAATGCTTTCAGGCATGCTATTAATAGCAGACGAGTAGGCGCGTAACAGAGCAAGAATCGCAAGTCGTCGAAGGTTTGGGTCTTCGGATGCGCCAAGTGAAAATGGTTCTACTAGATATACAACTACCGATGGTGGTTCAACTTCCTCCTCGTCTGGACCGATCGTCATAGAAGATGATGATGACGTCGTCGTCGTCGTCGTTGTTGTTTGAGAGGTCGGTGTAGTATTACCTATGATAGAATTTGCGTTTGGCGTCGCGTTCGATGGTGTTTCACTCCTGGTATTCTCACCTTCTGCTCAAGAAAATGGAATTCGACTTAATGAAATACATTCCATTAATAACTTAATTGAGCAATGATTAGGGACTGGCCATTATTTAAGAATATTAAAACAAAATAAAAAAATAAATATTAGTACAATAAAAAGAGCAATAGTAAAAAATCTTTAATGCAACTTGCCAACAGATTCTGGCTTGCCGGATGTACTATCGGGAGTTGCTGGCATTGTTTCAGTCGCGGGAACAGTGGTCTGTTGTTGCTGCTTGTTGATGACTTGATTATCACCTGGATCCAATAAACTACGGTCTTGAATAACTTGCGTCAAATATGGGGCTAATCGGTGATTACAGACTTGAGCGTAAAGTCTGAGTAATTCGCCTAGTTGAGTCTCGCCAAGGAGCTTAAACCATTCGTCTATAAGAGGCTTTCCTGTAGCTTTTTGTACCGATGCTTTGCTAACGCGAATTATGCCGTCTCGCGCCGTTTTTGCAATTGGTGTATGCCTTCCTAATCGACAAATCTGCAATAAATCAATAAATTATTATTTCAATCTTAACTTGAATATATATATATATATATATATATATATATATATATATATATATATATATATA
>JABFOV010000698.1:3022-22761 GCA_022817685.1 Aradophagus sp. ZL-2020
AGTTTTTTTTTTTTTTTTACCGAGTCGACACTTTGAAAAGTTTGCCGCGATTTTTCACCGGTTATGCGAGGAAACATTGAAATGTCGGCCGGCAGAATTGAATGCTTGTTTCTTTCTTTGTTCATGGAAAATCTTCAACTCGATCGGTCTGTTAAAGAATTAGCATTTGCACTCAGCACCTCACAAAACATGTAAGGTGGAGCGAGCGGATGTTACCGGCAGCGAAATGAGAACATTATGCCGCGCTGGAAGACTTAGAAAAAATGGTTACTTTACCAAATTGTATCATAACTGGCGCCTAAGTTCCGAACGTAATGTCGTTTTCTTTCCTCGAAAAGTTTCATTTATTTTTCTCGCGCTTGTTCTGCGCACTTATCATTTCAATTTTCCACATTCCGCAATTAAATTCTACTCCATTTGTCGAAATTACTGTCACGACTTTAGCGTCGTATGGTATCCAACGAATTATTCGACAAATGTTTGTCGATAAACTAACTAGCGAATCGAACGAAAATATTCGACGTTTACGAATATAAGTAACTTTATAACTGTTTGATACACGTGACTAAATCTCCACCGGCTTAACCGAATGTGGACGCTTTTAATTGCTCAAAGTCAATGAGTACGTTGATTAAGCTTCTGCAAGACGTCGGGCTATTTGAATTTACATTTATTACATCAGTGGCGAAGTTTAGCGATACGTTTGCGTGGCATTCAACGTTAAACTGTATACAGTGATTGCCTCATGAAGAACAAGCTGAGCTAGAAGTCGGTCACCGAAATCGGTTACAGTTTACATGACACGTATAAAATGTTGAAAAAGGGATGGCCTCGTAAAATGATGGCCATCCTCCTTTTATAAGATACTTGAACATTTTACAAAGTCATAAAAGCAACGTTTCAATTTATTAGTAGCGTCGAAAGTAAAATATTTTTGTATCAAGTACTACTCAACATTTTAATATTCATTTACGGATTTAATATTCGTACTGTTCTCTTATTAGTTCGACGTTAAATTCAGAATATAAAATTTTACGTGAAGTAAAGCAAGTTTAAAGAATGATGCAATTGCAATTCGCATAGACATTTTCCGCGAATTCAAGTAAATCATTAAATCATTGTACAATTACAACACGTAAAACAATTAGAGTAAATAGTACTAGGTACGACTTGCCGTTAGGAGTAGAAACATCATTATTTCTCATCCAGACGTTGGAAATTACAGAAACCCATGCCAGATGTAGGCGACGTATTATGAACGAACTTGCTCAACGAGACAAATGAAAGACAAATAAAATTAAAAAAGTGTTAAAGGAAGAATGCAAAAAAATACATTATTCATAACTTGGCGAAAATATTTCAAAACTTGTTATAAAATCTCGTTAGCAGGTATCCATTTTTATATTTTTTTATTAGAACATCCTAACAGATAATCGACTTGCTCAATTGTTTCGAATATAATCATTTCAGTAAGTAACGTTTCGCGTTTGTTGATAATTTATTTACATTTTTGACGCGTTGGTGAGCGCGTTCAACGGTTTAACCGACGGAACAAAGCGATTTTCGTCGACCTACTTGGCGAAAATCACGAATAGAAGCAATAAAAAGATCGTTCGTCGTTTATTACCTAGCGGTTTCCTTTCCCACAGTAATTTAGTGCCAAATATATACGACTCCGACTCAGCCGAGTGCGTTATACTGCGTCGCGGAAAATGCGCAAAAAGGATCAGCAGTTTTCTCGCCGCTTGAAACAGTCGAAAGTTCGCGCATCGCGTCCGCAGCAGACGCAAAGAAAAGTGAAGCGATGAAAAAGCGGACTAGGGTGGCGCTGCGTTTTCATTTCATGCCTTTATAATTTACCCTTGGGAAACATCGCTACCGAAGTACCTTCATTCCGACGACGCTAAAAAGAGACAGTTACACGAGTACCCCGCGAGAAAGACACGAAGAATGAAAAATCGAGTTCGAAATCGTTTTGTTTGGAAAGAATATATAAACGTCGGAATATACATGTACACCCACGTGTATACAAATGGACTTGAAAAAATATAGATACATATACAAATATATATATACACTAGTGTATATGGAAACTTCGTTGTTGCAGTCTTAAATGAATTTATCAAGACGTTGATGATAATTGTGTTATCGAACGATAAGAGGGAGAATCAGCGACCGCCAAGTTATGCCATTCCAAACTTTTGAATCGCGATTGCGGTCCGCTGTATATATGTACATAAAATCGTGATTTATGGGATTAATAAAGGCAAAAGTTGTTAATCGCATTGGCGGATTCGATCGCGAGTTTTGAAAACGCAAATTTATCCGAATTGGCGTTATCGCGCTCGCACCTGATCGAGCATTTTTCGGTCTTCCAAAGACGTTGTTTGGTCGTATTCGCGCCGAGGCGACGTCGGTGCGTGAAGTGGCTGCGTAAGGGACTGTTGATCAACTGGCTCCAAGATGGCGATGGTCATATCACCCCGCAGCAAAATCGTTACGCTCTCTTTGCTGATTGGCATCCTAACACTAGTTGCTCTCATAATAACCGGCGTAGTTAGCTTATGGGACGAGGAGCAGGAGGAAACGCCGACGAGGTCGTCCGGCTCCAAAATGCAGACGAGTCGCTTTCAGCAGCTCACTTACTTCACTGCCAATAAACAAGTGAGTTTATATCAACTCAATTTGTAACTTTGAATGTGTTTAGTAATTAGGTTGTTGATGTACTATCGCGTACAATTTGGTCGGATCGGTTACGTCGTTCCGAGCCGTTTACGTCAGACGTTTATAACTTGTTAAAATTACAAATTTTTATTTGATGAAGGCAAAACAGTAGTAAAAATGTTTTGAATTAAGGTATAGAACTATTGGAGGAATTAGTTTAGATTAATTATTTACATTGGAAAAAAAATGTCAGAAATTTCTTCGCTTCTACCTACAAAATAATTTCAAGGGTTTATATATGTCATAAAAAATCGCAGTTTATAATTATAAGAAAGAAAAGGTAAAATAAATGCTGACAGAAAATTGTATTTATCAGCGGGTATTTCAAATAAGAATGTTATGCTATTTTTTATTAATTTATTGAAATCAGATGTATTTATCTAAAAATTGGTGTTTGATAATGCAATGATTTGAATCTCTTAATAAGATTTTATTTTATGTAAATATATATAAAAACATTTCAATCATTTCGTTATTGACTTTTGTATATTTTTTATGGACGGAAATAATCTTTAAAATGAAGTAATGAATTTCAGCGAAGAACAGCGTAAATAATGAGTGGATAACGATGTCGAATTTTAATGGATTGTTGATTCAACCAAATACGGTTTCTGCATTTGGTGTAAGCACCTTTTATTTATGTTAACGTTTCACGAGCGAGTGTAAAATATCCATACGTATGGAATCGAGGTTTATAATTTATATAAAGTTATTATTAGTTATTATTAAGCAACTGAATTGCAATAATTATATGATAATTGCAGATTTGGGGGAACGATGTTGCAATTGCTATAAATTTATTACAACAAAACATCGCCGATTATATCGAAATTAGACAATCATAAGATAAAAATCCATTTAAAAGTGTATTGTTTGTCAGTAATTAAAAATTTAGCACAATGCATGTAATAGATCGAACTTCTTCAATTGCACGCGCATTCTCTTTTATATACAGAGTTATAGAAAACTTTCGGACGATACCTTTTCTTATACTTTTAATGTATCATTGACAATATTTTTACCGTCATTCATAAGGATGCTATTCAGCTATCGATATTGATGTATAAAAAGTAATATTGCAATGAGAAAGAAATTTTGTATCAACGAAATAAAAGTATGCTACTTGTATAAACTTTATCAAAAAACTTCCTTTTTTTTAATATTAAATTACTGAAATATTTAGGTTAAAAGTAAGAATCTGTACGACTATTAGTTTCTAATAATATTTCAATCATACATAATTGACTTTAATTATAAAAATATATAATTAATTGAAGGCCGTTTCGCAAAGCAGTTACAATCGACGCGATCGTGTATTACATTAATAAATTTTGCAACACCTTAATGGATGCCTAATAAATAGTCATAAAATGTTACATATTTCATACCGACGTTAAAAATTGATTACATCATGACCCTTTTTTACGAATAGGTTAGAGATCCAACATTACTTGAGGCCAATTCTAATTACGACTTTACGAAATCACTAGCGTTACACCATTATAATCGATACAACGATGTCAAAAGTGAAAAACAGTGTTGATGTCGAATTTAAACGTAATTTAATTAACGGTTGTGTTTGATATGCATTGGCTCATTGTTGAACGTACACACTCCTGCGATTATATTTCAGTAATAATATGCACGAAAACCGAATTCAATAATGTTACACATGCGACGTCAATGGCTGATACAAGAATTTTCTTTCGAGTCTCGAAATTTCATTGATATTTACCTTTGATCTTATATCGAATTTGCTTAGCATAACTATGTTTGCACAACAAGATTTTGTCAGTGTTTCACAAGAAGTACTGGCAAGCGCGATCGCTCCTAAAGTTTACGCCGACGCGCGTCGATTCGACAGTTTTCAATATTATGCAAAGTGGCAGAAATTCTCCTTACTCATTCTCACGGGAAAAAGTATCGAATGCGCTGGTAAGTATTTAATTAAAATCTGCACCTTCTACGTTCAAATTTTGCAGAGATTGCAATTAGGTGTATGTGGACGCTCTTACCCTCTTACTCGGGGCCTCGTTTCTCGGAAAAGTACAAAATTTTACTGTTTAATACAAATATAACGTTTCGTAATAAAGCAAAAATAAAGATCAGCGACGAATTTTATTCATGCAAATTTCATCTGACTTGTTTTACATGAAAAATTTAAAATATCCATCTTGTCTAGGAGAAAGCTCGACGGCGTTCCTGCGCGAGCGATTTTCAACAATATTTACGACATATTTACATCGCAGTCGCTGTATGCCAGATCTATCTTTCTTCATCTGGCATGACAATATGTTTATCCTCTCCGACGTCAACGACTATCTTGCTGTCTACTTTGCAACAAATGCATATTAATATCGCCACACATAAACATTATAAAGAGCTATTGTTTTACACAGCGCGCACTTTGAAGAGCTTAACATTAAAGTTGCTGTTAATCGGATTATTTTAATAAGCGATATGTAGTCAGGATGCACTTTAGCGTTTTGAATAAAACCGTTATGCCAATCCCCTATTGCTGACCGTGCGCGCATCACTTTATTTTTTACCTCGTAAACGTCACTTGAAACGGAGCATCGGAATCATTAAAAGATGATTAAACGACACTTTTTGTGCACTTTGAATCGGAAATCATATTCCCGACTACTTCTTAGTCATTATAAAGTATAAGCAGCTTACGTTTGAAACTAAATTGTATACTCGCGGGATGGAAAAAGGAGGAAAGAAGACGGAAAGGAGGATGGAGTAGCAACCAGCAACTGAACGAGCTTCAGTTCGCGAATGATTAAAAGCGCCTTGGATTATTAATTTTTTTCGCTTGTTAAAATCAAAATTACATCGATTCGTACAAAATGGGTGAATCAATATGGCAGGAGCGTTTCCGATTTCTTTGCAACAGCTGGACGTAACGGAATGGTCCGCTTTTAATTCGTGCCAAGTTGCTGCGAAAGCGTCGTAATTGAATCGAAAAAAAGAAGCGCGATAACGCATTCCGCAAGAGTGAAAACAATGGTCGGCTTTGTTTGACGAGCCGTGAGGCATTGCTATCGGAAACTTTGCGCCGGCCGCGTTCGCGTTCGAGATTAGTTTCGCTCGCAAAAGTATTTATGCATTTTACGCCACTCGGCGAAGAATCTCCCTCGGAGGAGCAGATAAGCGCGGCGAAAGGAGCTAATACTTTGAGCGGAATATATAAACAATGGGCCAAGTCAATTCATTGTTCCGGCGCCGAGGAAACGGATTCGCTTGAAATTCAATAGCTATTTTGGCTCGGCAGCTCTGTCCCCGGATTCGTCGCCGTTCTTTTCGCGCAAACCCGACGCGCGACGCCCTTAAAATGCACCGCTCGCGATCAAAGTCCCGTCGAGGGGAAAATCGCCCCGAAAGCGTCCGGCTGCCGATCGAGCGAATTTATTGCCTTCGCGAAGTAAAACACCCGCGCCCGTGAGTGTGCGCGCGCGTGTGTGTACATACTTCGGGAACAACGGTCCGCCACTTGACGTCACTTTTCGCAACAAACGTATCACACTCGAGCTTTCCGCCACTTCCCGACGTCTCGTTTTTGCTTCGCTTTTTCTGCCTCGCATTTCATCTTTTTTAATGGCGCGCCGTAAAGTGAGACGACCGCCAGGCGCTCCGCGAATATTTACTTACGTAAATGAAATTAGGCCGGGGCGCTGGCTACGCTAATTCGTCATTTTTATCTGCAATTATAATTAAAAGTCGGAATTGTTCGGCATGAATTTCACGCGGCAGCACGTTGCCGCCGGGATCCCGCGGCTGCGCCTGATCCGCTTTTGTTGGTTTTTACTTTGTGTATTCACTTGTTTCTGCTTTAATATTAATTATTAATTTTAAACGAGGGAGTTCCGTATAATGCGGAGAGAAGGATCTCCTTTTTTCATTGTTTATAATGCTATTGAAATTTATTCGGAATACTTATGTGGTGGGTGTGTTTGTGGGCAATGTGGCTAGAAGTTTGTGTGAATCGGGTCACGAGATTTTACGAATTTCTGTTGAAGAAATATTAGCATTTTCATTTTTAATTTAGTTATTTTATTCACCAAGAAATATTTAGCGATAAGAAATTAGGTTTTTGTATTTAAAGATATTGTTACTCTAATGTGTAAAAAATGTTTCGCGTGTGTTATTGTACATTTCTAGAGTTAAAATTTTAACTTATTTACAGTTTTTATAATTAAGGAATAAATATTTTAAACTGTCGGAGGTATACATTTTGTTCATTTTAAACAGTTACAATTAAATTTGAGGAATGTTGCACGACGATTTACGGATATGTTAAAAATATATAGTAATAATATTAGTGGCATTACAAATTTCATGAGTTCGCATAATTATTTAAATAAATTTTGCTGTTACAAAGTAAAGAAATAACTGAAATGCCATTCTATTTCAGTGGTTCACTTACATTTTTAATTACATTATTTTAAGCTGCAAAAATAAAGAGGGTTTTTCGCAACGTAATTATAAAATAAAAAAATCAATCAATAATGCAGGGTGTACTCCATTGCAACGACTAATGTAAACTGTTAAAAATCCTTTGTTCAGGGTGTGTGCAATTAGCAATTGCGCTGAATGCAAGAAGAATTTTAAAAAAAAAGATATACCTACATAAGAAATATAAACAAAACTATTTGAAAACTGTATTATGATCAGTTCTTGCAAATAAATATATTTTATAATGTAAGTCTTTTTATCATAAATTTCAATAAACTTAATTTTTTAATTTTTCGTGTGTGACGTATGAAACAAGTAACATTCAAGATACATTAAACTTGTCATTCATTTGATTAACACTCATTCTTTGTGTTAGACATAGTAAATTCAATAAAAACACGCTTTTTCCTGCAAGTTATAGACGACTGCGGAAGTAGATAAACGCATCACAAGAAGGCTTGGCGTTTCGTTGCCAGCGTGCACAATGCTGCATGTTGTACACAAGTGCGCGTCATCCAAAAAGCAGATCCATAGCAAGCGAGCAAGTGATATTCTGAGTCCTGCGCTAATGCAAAGTGCAAGCGCGTAGCATCCCTGTTATTGTACGTTTTGCTCGAATTTCTTGAGCGCACATTCACGTGCGAGTCGACTGTGTAATACTCACGTACCTCACATGCCACTTCGTGCTTCAAACTACCTCTTCGTGCGATGACAAAATTCGCCATGTTTTAAAAATGACTGCAAATGTTTTATGTATTCCGGTGTCACAAGCAGCTCCTTTTTTGTTAAATTTTTAAGGAAAGAAAACATTAAAATGTAGGACCGAAAATTCGAATATTGTGGCGAGTATATTTAACGGTATTATTATTCAGAGCAATATAAGATATTTTGAATGACGAATGAGGCGGCCGATGATGAATGTCCATTCATGAATATAATGTGAAACGAGAGCGTTGCGATGATACGATGGTAACACGAGTACATTAATTTTACAGCGGGCGATTTCAAATGATTTCATCAATCTTTTGAATTACGAAACTAAACACTTCTTTATACGTTTTGAAATGAACTCACCTTGCGTGATAAATTGCGGCCACAAAGTTGTTTTTCACATTTCATTTAATAAATTATCTTTAAAAATTGTTGACTTTAATTACAATTTATAATCTTTTGCTATTATTATGTCGTCATGGTTGTTATATTTACTCTCTTATTTAAAAAATTTGTTGAAAGTGAATCGAAGAAAATAATATCTTTCTAATATCTTTAATAATACTTTTAAGATACACTTTTAAATTGCAAAAAAAAGGTGTGAAAAAGTTTTTAAAACTAGTTTTAATTATGTATATCAACATATGTTACAATTTTGATGAAACATGTATACTGTTCCAAGAAATCAGCATAAAGTGAGAGACGCGCTGAAAGACTGGTTAAATTCAGGTGTTTGATTTGTTTTTTAAAGTCTGTATTTGATCCACTAGATACGTGACACACGGATAGTAAATAATGCAAAACATTATGTTTTATTCACAAGTACAAAAAATATAACAACGTCGATAAAAATATACAAAGATGAAGTTTAAAGTACCAATCAGTATAAGGATGTATTGTCGCAAGCGGAAAAATATTTAATAAATCATCTTTGACGTTATACTTATTTTACTTCAATGATTAATCATTTTTATTTTTTTTTAAGTAATTATTATTCATAAATAATCATAATAATTATAATTATTCATAAATTATACACCGATCCATACTTTTTCTACTCAACGTCGTTCAAGAAGAAAATTAGCAAAACTAAAATTGTAATTAATTGTTCTTTGTGAAAAAAAAGCTAACAGAATTTCACACATTTGACAAACATTTATCTTAAAAACGATGAAATTTTGCGGATTCAGACAGTAATGGCTCTACGAATGTAGGTTTTCTGGAGCAACAATTTGAAGAGTAAGAGAACAGTATGACTAACGAGCCACCTCAACATAATTGAGAATGGAATTGGCTCGTTAGCTGTTCTCTTCACTTACTGTCCTTCCAAGTCTACACCTTTTTCACGTATCAAACCATAACAAATGATTACTTTGGCATCACACCGGTAATTAGTATAGATTCTATTGAATAAAAGTAATTACATTTTTCAGGACAAAAAATCATGATGCTAGAATCTAAAATTTCGGTAGAAAATTAAGAAAGGACACACAACATATAAACATGACTAATAAAGAAAGGAAAGCGGATTACTCTTAAAACAAATTAAGAGTGTAGGATTAGAATGTTAATGCTAGTACTACAAAACAGTTGTCTCGTTTTAAAAATATTTTTGATCACTAGAGCAAAACAGTTTTCTCAACACAGCAAACTTATTTTTAAAGTGAGTGCTATTTTAATTTTACTTCTCAATACACCAAGTAGACTTAATTGCAAAAAATCAAAGATAACAGCAAAATATAAATACGTAACCAAATATTTTACTATATATAAAGTTTGAAGATTATACTATTCTGAAATTAATCTGTTATTGGATTTATACAGTCAATTTCATCAAAAGCGTATATTTATCTCGAAGTATTACGGGACTACCGAAAACATGATTCATCGATGAAATGAAAAATCACGTATCAAAGTTCGTATCGCTGTAAAGGAATAATCCAGCAATTCTCACACAGTGGTGTCGTGTTTTTTTTCGTAATACCGTTACACGCTTTTCGCTCTACGGACATTAATCGGTTCAGATGAAAGATAATTGAACAGAAAATGAATATTCAGACGAAATAATTTAATCTCCGATGAATAAGTACGTGGGTCAGCTGAACGCACAAATGATACCCGAGTGAATATAATTAAATATTGTACTTGTCCGAGCAAGGTCCAATCACGTAGAACTAGGTCCGAACATTAGACTCGAGAGTTCTCCTGGGATCGATAGAAAACGAGCAAACAGGACGAATCCAGTTATCTCGCGCGTTGTCCATTATAATAATCGCATTCACGGAAGCTGGTCATTATTACACTTGCAACTCGTAACGAACATGGTGTGAATGCGGCAACATCGGGTCCGAGCTTACTCCCCGGGGCTAAAGATTTTCTAAAGAAGCAGTCACCCGAAGTCACGCGCGCCAACCTTTTAACCTCAGCCCTTTCATCACATAACCTCTCACATGTTAAACTTGAGAGAGCCGCGTGTCCCTTTTTCATCTTTCGCGTGTTCAGTTTTGTTCAGCGGACTGCTTAACATGAATAGGAAACGTCTTTTTTATTTTAATTTTGTACGCAAAACGCGATACCGAGATTCATTTGCAATTTAGTTCCGCTGTTTTCGAATTATAATCGACAGATTAAAACGCGGCTCACGCTAGAAAATATGTATAATACGTCAAACTGGTAAATGCTAAATTAGCCATGTATAAGTTACCAAAGTACGATGTTTCGTAACACGCACTAGTAATTACGGACATAATTATCGCAGAAAATGTTACTGGAAAATTTATATCACTGAGCAACGTTTAAAGAGTTTTTATCTTAATAACGCGCGTTTGTGTGGGTGATGCGTTATCCGATTCAATCGTAATTAGTAATAAGTCTGACAACTCACCGTGTTAACGCAAACTAATATTAAAATTTTTTTATTTTATTCTAAATGACAATAATTATTAGGTCAAAATTGTAAGCAATTAATTATTAATGTATTACATAATTATAATTGTTTTCATTAAACGGGGATAAATATTAAATTCACATCGTCGACTGAATGCCCTGCAAAAACAAGTGTTTCGCACGAAAACGTTAACACGTGTTAAAACTGTCTTTTCTACGAACCTGATATCTTTAAAGAGCTGTTTATACCACTTTAAGAAAGTGAAAATCTGAAAAATCCATAATGGACTTTTTCTAAAATTGCATTCGAATTTAATGTTATGAGCGATATTTTTGTAATTTGTCTTTGAAATCAATATTAATGTTATAGGTATGTTTCGTAAATGATTCGATACCAAATCAATATTGGTTAATTATATATTATTCAATGTCAGTTTATTGATTTCATACTGAATTCAATACAAGCGGTTTCGAAATCAGTTCGAAGTTATTCTCATATTGATTCGATATCAAATCAATAAAATATCAAATTGCTGTCGATTAACAATTCGGTGTTAGATTCCATCAATGATTACTTTATCAATTATAACGAATTGGATTTGTTGATTGTATTTGAATAGAGCAATACACCAATCCTTTTTTTTTTGAAATATCATCACGACGTTTGTTATTTGGACATAATTAATCGTCGCAGTGCATGCAACACCAAGTACAGGTGGTTGGCATTATGAACTGGAGTTCGGCGAATTCCCTGAGGGAAAACATGGCCGATACGGTTGCAAGCGAGCTTCGCCGAAAACTTGGTCAAATTCCATTTGATACTCCAGTTCTCTCGGTTTGATGGTCGCGTGTGTACCCACGTGAATAAATTTCGACAGAAAGAGGTGGCGCCGGGGTGGGAGGCCGCGAGTGTCCACATATGTTTGTATAATTTATTCTGATGACCCGTGAGCGCGGAAGGTATGCAGCGACTGAAATTAACGGCTTCTGTTTACCGCGAATAAATTGGTATAATTATCAGCGCGGATGAATGAATTGTACTTGTGGCTTGCGCCGATTTTCTCATTACGTCAACCGTGTCATTATGATTCTTCGCGCTAAATACGCCAAGGCATTTTATTTTTATATTACCGCGCCCACTCACACACGTGCAAATAGCGGTTCTATTGCTAATCAATTAGTCGATTAACTTTTCACAAATCAACTTATTAACGTAATGCACTAAGTGATTGAATTCGTAGCAGTCCATTATGCTTTTGCCAATAAATCTCTCGATTTATTGGTCTCTTTGAGTTGGTAATTGCTTCAGAAGTATTAAACGTTGAGTGGAAAGTCGATTATAATTTTCCTCTATTTGAAGGCTTTTTGCATGTCAAACGTAATTTTTTGTTTCTTTACAAGTATTCGATGGTATTCGAAGGGAGAACAACTGTTTACAATGATATCAATCGTTTTTTTTTTCGTTTCAATATTAAAATAAATTATCGGTACCATGCACCGTTAATAATGATTACTGTAAGTTTCTCGGTTCTTGTACCTCGAGAGTTCTTCAATAGATTAGAAGAAATCGCAAGGATTCATTAATATCACCAATCTCGTTTACCGTCAGCAGAATATGGCTTCTTACAATCTCTTTTTTGAAGTTAAAACTATAATGTTTTATTCTCTTACATTAAAATTAATATTTGTTCAATATTGTGCTTTAAATAACAAACAGAAAATACTCATTAAATTTAGCAATATAAAAAAATTTACGACTGTGAAGATATTCGTTATAAAGTAATAAAGTAAATGTAAGTAATTTATCTGTCATGAGTACTTATGAATGTATTACTACAATAATGTAGTAATTTAATTTCGTAAGAGTTATGACTTGAAATCACAATCAATTCTATTACGGATGATCGATTAAAACGGTAGCAGGTGGGCAGCGCAAGTTGATGCGATATCAGGTTTATAAATGATGTTCATCCATATGGAACCGCTTTGATATTTTTTCGAAGTCTAATAAAATGTTTAGAAGTTTCAGTAGAAGAATTCGCGTAATCTTAATTCCTTAGAAATATTATTACGTTTATAAATAAATATGGTTAAGAACATTATTTATGATGACTTTTCATTATAAGTGAATTACTACTTTAATCGTTTATAATTTCGTTAATGGCATTTTACACCTATAATAATCCTTCTTCTTAATATTTAATATTATAATTAGTTTTATTTGATTCCATATTTTTATTTTCTTCATAAAGTATTACTTAATGTTCAAAAATAACATTGCCAGTTTTAGCAATTTTATTCTGATTTCTTCATTAAATAAAATTTCAACGAAAGCATTGGTAAAAATTAACAAAACCTTTTTCTGCGTATGACAGTCGGAATATACGCATGCTCGATAATAAAAAGCAAACGAAATTGGGTTTTTAAGTAATGTGTAGAAAAAGATTGCAGCGCTGCAATATTACGTCGTTCGAAAAATTCAAATGCATAGCTTTTGGGCGAGATTTTTTTTTTTTATTATTGCATGAAAAGCAGACATAGTTCATCTCGCGCCATTGTACGAGTTGACAGTTAATTGAGGTTTGGTCATAGCTGTCGGAAGAGGTGACTTTTCCATACGTATCGACATAAATTGCATTGCAGTGTCTTTGTTAAATTTTTCGTTATTTATATGATGGCTATGAAGTATTGTCAAGTTTAGTCTCTGAGTTAATTAACGGTAGCAAACGTGGCTCTGATAAGTACTATTCATAAACTTTTTGCTCACCTTGCAAATGTGTTCAATTATTCCTAGTACATCGGTGTACGTACGCAGATGATAATTAAAGATAACCTACGTTCGTAATTCGTTTGTATTATTTGAAAGTTGAACAAGTTTAAAGCGCAAACTTTTATTTCAATGGAAATTTATTTTTTGTATACTGTAAATCCATTGTGTATCATTGTGCATATGCTACCGAAATACGTAATATCGTATAATTTTAATAAACTTGAAATGCAGTGTATATTAAATTACGTAAAATAATGTAATTTTTATCAAGAAATTTTACTACCAATTGATAATTGATAGATGAACATTAATCACTATCCAGAGGTCATCGCAGTGACGTTTCCGAAATTCGGAAGACGTCTACGCGTGTCCGAATCTCAATCCGCCTTGAATCACTTACGCGACAAGCGGAATTTCCCTTGCTCGTTACTCATAGAGTCCACGTGATTCCATTTCACATTCATGCCGATCCCTTAATTCAAATATAAAATTCCTAACTGAATTCTCCCTAAATTCAAACCGAATCCTATATATTCGGTTTTTTTTACATACTTCATTTCATTTTACCTTGATGGAGGTATTTTTTTAATACGAGACATTACTTAAATTGCTCGGATTCCGTCGTGTTTTTGATTGTCAATAAGGCATTATTAGAATTTACTTTTTCGACGCACTTTTCCATTGTTCCAATCCAAATACTTCAGCATAAAAGACTCGTGTTAATGAACAAAGTTCGTGTACAATTTTACAGCGATATAATACTGCGATTATTATTGTAACAAATTTAACATGAGCATTTATTCCACAATATATCAACTAAAAACTTGTTTGATCCAACAAAATAAAAAATTCAACCAGATTGTGAGTCGAAAAATTCGTTAATTATTAATTAAACTTTCAGTTAGTTATAAACATAACAAATTACAATCTATGATCTAAAACAAATATCAAGCCAAAGCACCAGTCTGAACTGATTTGGTTTTGAAATTGGACTATACCCCTTCGAACCGTAAACTTATGAACCACGGTGAGGGTATGCCTTTATATGCATGTCATATTTATCAGTCGAATACAAGCGGTGGTTTGTTTTGATTAGATAAAATGCTCAACAGACTGACAGTTGGAGCGGCAAAGGCGTATTTGTTTTGATTACCATCTCCCATCGTGAGATTTACACTGGGGTAGCTACAGCCCACAGAATGTACCCTCCGGGGACTACTAAAATGTTGTCTCGCCAAAATAATTATTGGATTCCTTTCATTTTCAAATTGCAGTTTCCATACATGCCTCATATTTGTCAAAAACAATGTTATATCATGATTATTCACTTGAGATTCTTTTAAAAAAATAAAAGAATTCTTTTCATCAATATAAATTCTTATATATTCAGTATAAAATGTGCCTACTTAACATTTGAAATAATATTTACTTCTGTTCCGAAAAACTTTCTTCCGAGCGTTATAAATTTAGCAAAAATGCTAACATTACCCATTCGATTGCGCATATTTTAAAAGTCCATTCCATCACGTAAATGTCTTCGAAAACAAATTTGCCTTACGAGCGTTAGGTGGATCTGTCAATTGGAACGATTCATTTTCAATGGTCGCAGTCCGTCAGTTGAAAACATTTTGTTCCGACTCTGTCGTTTGATCCATTTAAGGATAGCTCTCGTGGTAGCGGCGAGCACTCGCACCTTTCCAAGTGCATGTTCATGAATATTCACGAGCTTGCACTTGTTAAGCGCGTGGTAGTTAGTCCATAGTTCTCTTGCAAATCTGCGGATTTTGGCAGCGCACTTCCTGCCAGATGTTATATGACGTGCCACATACTCGGCGCGACACAGCCGTCTAATAACCATGAAGCTTTTGTCTACGCATGTTCATCCCCTCTAGTCATCACGTCAAGGATACCTCTTCGGTATTAAGTGCAACACGTTTGAAACTCGAAACAAATAGTTTCCGTCTAGCTATTGCGTAAAATCACCCTTTTTCATTCTCTCATATTCACGCACGTTTTACTCTTTCTTCCGTAACAAAAAATCAAGTTACCCGATTCACTCGACTTCTTCAAATGCCAACGACATTATTTGCTCATTAATTATTAAACTCTTGTTATTTCACCGACGACTCGAAATGTGGAAATTTGATTCCGCGTAATAATCGTATTAAATAAGCAAGGACGATTTTTGTCGTAGAACGTGTATATATCATTTAAATTTCATTAACAATAATAAGTACGTCTTGCAGTGGCGCAAACGCATATTCATAATTCACCACGACCGCTCCGCGAATGTATCTCGGGATCTTTTTAGCAAAATGGCTATCCACTGGCGTCATTGCATTTGTGCGTGCGAGCCCCGAATGTGACACAATTGCAGTATGAAGCTATAATTGTACAAAGAGTGTCCGTCATCAATATTCCGAAGCCCGTCGGCAATCATCATTGTCGAGGTATAGTTATGACCCGGCTCATACTTCGGCTTCAGTAGATGGAGCATTATTTTTAAAAGTTTTAGAATCAGTTCGAATTATTCTAATGAAAATAACACGTTAATCGTCCCGAGCTTTTTCGCTTCTTTCCATTTGCAAGCGCCACATCGTCTGATTTTAGTCGCCCGCGTGGTTGCTTTTGTATGTAAATTTAATACCGTTGTGTGAGACAAAATTCGAGAACGTAAATATACGCGCTAATAGTAAAAAAGCGCTCTTTGCATCAAATGTAATGGCACGGCTAAGTGTGGATTTAATGAGCAATGTAAGAGAATTTTCGCGAATTCGCGGATTTCGTTCGGCTTTTAACTATGACGCATGTACTGGACTGCCGTAAAAAGCCTTTCCCTCCATTTTATTTCAAATAAAGTAAATTGTGAAATCCGCAGCAATTACAGTAATGTAACAACTCCAATCATACAAAATTAAATGATACAATGATGAAATGATAAAATAATGAAATTTATTTTTGCTGTATGTACATTTGAATTTATAAAAAATAATAATGTACATTTTTCAAACCTACAAAGCCATTTTTAGTTTTGAATCTGAAAGTCACTTTAAATGATTAAACGATTACGATTTCATAAATTTCATCGCTTTTTGTATTTTCCCTTTATTGCTTGCACTTGTTAATTGGTTTAATTTCATTACAACGAATTAAACGTGGGAAAATAAAATTTGAAAAACAAAAGTACAGAAGCAATTATGCAAAAGCAATTGATTAAACCGCATCGCTCCATTACGAAGTCACATTTGTCACTTGATTTTAGTTTCGACTAACGGATTTCAGCTAAGTATTACGGGGACACGCAATTACAGCAATCAGGAACGTTAGTTGCATTAATCAACCAAGTTGCTCTTTATGCACATACGTTACAATAACACGGAGCGACAAATAAGCTCTGATAACAAAACAAGGCAATATTTGCTTAGATAACCTGTATAACGGGTATACGTTGCGCGCAATTGAAACCAATTTACGTATCGTTTTAAATTATTGAATCATGACTTTAACATTTCAATTATCCCTGAGCATTGCGATGCGGCGTAAAACTAATTTACGGCATCTTAGAGCCGATGAAATTGTCAGCAAGTTGTTTATAATCGGCTTAATTAGGAAAGAATACAACATTCAATCAGTGCTGGCACTGTTTGTCAAGTTTCACCGGCGTATCCGGAAATCAGAAATAGTTATCACGCGCACATTCCGTGCTCATTGCAGGCCGATGTAAACGCGCCAAAATTACAAGTTACAAGGACTGCTTATGTCCGACTTGCGGCAACTTGCAGGTAACGGCGCGAGCATAGTTAGTTCTATCCATAACTGCCCGTCACTGACTTGTCAGATTTTGACGAGCCGTTAATTCATAAGTCAAACGAAGGCACACGCAAGCACGTTAACCATCCCGGCACGTAGAGACGTCACAGATTACCCGTCTAAATCGTGGCTCAGATTTTCATGCAACCCGTGAGCTCGTTGCTCGTTCGTTGTAATATCACATTAAACCGACTCGTTTCGTTACGTCGATCACGAATACGTCTTTTGTTTACTCGTTAGCTTCGCAACTGGTTCAATAATTATTCCATCGGACTTAAGACGCTACTGCCATTGATTCAGGGCATTTCATCATGCAAAATAAATTAGCGATCGTTTGAAATTTCAAGTTAAAAGTATGCGATTTGCAATTTAAAATTCAAAACGGTGAACCGGCAATTTCGGATCCCGATTTTACCTTTGATTACGTTTGATGAACGGAGATACGTTGTAGCTTAGTGATACGAATTTTCTTGGGAATGAAAGTAGAATGCCGATATTTTGTGATTTCGCGTTATCGTTTTGTGGTTGTGAACGTTATTGTTTTCTTTTCTCGAAAAAAATCGCGTGACTGGAAATCAACTGCATACAAATATCCGATGCGTTAAACAAAGAGAATCGTTATTTTATTTACATCTTTTTTTCTGCTTCGTGTTTATCATGTAAGCTTGGGATGTATTTTTATGTTCCTGCCCACTAACTATCAGGAAAGATCGATTTTAATTTGCAAATCGCAAATCCTTAATAAATTTTCTCCCAACTTTCGACATTGGCACCAGTGATCTGTTATTTAACCTTCCATCTGACATTTTAATAAAGTTTTCGTTTTATTTTTATATTCGGTTTAAAAAGAAAAAAATTCAAGTTGTTTAGCTCTTCAGTCGTAAATAATTTTTAAATTGATGATTGATAAATGATGAAAGGCTGTAATTTTTAGCATTTAATGAATCCGCACAAAAAATTTTGCTTTGTTTCTGCAAAATCACGACAGCGGGTAAAAAATGTTTGTTGGTTTAATTAACTGTAATAAAATTCAATTGTTGGCATGTATAAAATGTTAATTTGCAATCAGATTATTTTTAGAAAATAAATTGATTCGTACCATGTACGGTCATAAGCAAAAATCGAAACAATCGTTAAAAAAAGAAGACTAGAAAAGAACACTCACGCAATCTCTTCAATTTTTTATGCGTCAGCTTTTTCCATTTAAACTAATTACACTACACTATTTCCTTCTTTTGTTGCAAAAATAAAAGCGAAATGCTGCTCTGACGTAATTGCAAAACGGATCGTGTATGACTCGGCGTTATTTACATGCGAGGAAAAGTACAAATCAATTTTGGATATCGGAATTACCGAGATCTTCAATAGATCGGCATTGATAGAAATTGATACCAGTAATTCACACCAGAAACAAAAGTATTGCTGTAACAAATCACATTGCTTTGACAGGCCATTTGGAAATACGTTAATTAAAATGTGAAATTTATCGTAAAACAGTGATTTTTACTTTGTTCAGTCAAACAATCTGTAATTGAAACGTGAAAGCCAGTTTGTCAACGCATTATAATCATTTTTCGCCTACCGAGGTTATCTATACAAATCGCTCGCAGAATGTTATCCACGATCTAGGTGATTTGAATGTAACTGCGTAAAAGCGATTCGGGGAAAAGGAGTCAAACAATTTCGTGACCAGAAATGTTGAAAATCTTGTAGGATTTGCATTCGATAGCAGCTGTAGGACTTGATATTTGACCCCACGCTATCGGTTTTACGGACGTGACATTCTCCATTGTACTTTACATGCACCGAATTCACTGGCGAATAATTCGGAGTCTAAAACCGAAGCAAAATCGTTGTCAATTCCACATCGTGTCTCAATAGAACAAAATACGTATTACGAGCTTTTACATTCCTTTCCTCGCGAGTCTCGTGAAAACGTCCTTGTCGGTATTTTGTTGGTCCTTCGCGGTAAACCAACTTTCCTCGTCATTTCAATGTTGTGGATATAGTTAGACGGTTCCTCTGAACCAATGTAATGCTGATCTTGTACGTTTCGAGAGTAAACGTATTTTTAATTCATTTTTTGTCATGCTTTGACATTTTATACGTCGAAAGCAAATCTGCGGACGTTCAAAGAAGAATATTTTTATGGAAACGAAATAAAATTTTGTATTCTTTTTACGTGACTGAACCAAGTTCATGGATTGAATGTTTATTTTGTATGTTATATCGAAAAAATAAAAGAAGCTACACAAAATTGAATAAATTCATTTATAGAAAATAAGTGTTCAAGTTTAAATATGTTACATTAAATTATAAATTAATAAAATGATTATAAAAATTCCTCGGTATTTAGTATCACTTGCTACTGAATAATTGA
>JABFOV010000698.1:22861-33304 GCA_022817685.1 Aradophagus sp. ZL-2020
ATTAGTTTTTAATTATTCAAAATAGACAGTATGACATTAATTTCATATAACCATGAGTATAATTTAAAGCAATAAATGCTATTTACTGATATTCAGTTGTTGAATAGTTAGAACTTCTATGCTATAATACAGAATTTTTTTAGTAAAACGTAATTTTCTACAATGCGACCTTAGAAATGACATAACATCATGTGAAGCAAAACGAAGTAACTCCATTCTATCTGCAAGATGATAACTTTGTCTCTCGAGAATATAACGTCGAACCATTTCTCTTATCAGTATTGCAGCTATGTCCGATAAATTCAAAGCTGCAAATTTCATTTCCGAGTATAGTCTGCATAAATGAAGATCTGACTAATATGTCAAATATAGTGCGTAACAATGAAAATCTCAACTCACCAACTTCGCACGTATAGTTTGTTTTGAAACATAAACTTTACCGAAGAAAGTCGGTTTGGTATACTTTACACTGAATTTTGAACGTTATTTCTTACTTCAAGAAAAATCAAAGAAAATATGAATTTTTAATAATCTCAAATAAAGTTATTCTTTTCAAAAAACGAAGAAAAATGTATTTCTCTTAATTTGTACAAAGTGACAAAATGTCACATTATACACCATTTTCTCCGAAATTTCAATGAGATCATATTGTAAGGTAAGAGAGGAATAGTGTTTCAAATATATGAAAAGACGACTTGCGGTCAGTGAACAGAAAGTGGTAGATTCCTGAATCCTGGTATCTTTGAATCATTTAATTTTAATGCTGAGTAGTTTTATGTATGTTATGTCATAGCATAATGTGTAATAGTATATCACGACGAAATGGACAGTCGTGATTGCAAAACCTAATATTGTCATCATAAGAGGATTGAAAAGCTGCTTCTGTTTTTATGTTGCGGATACAACGTAAACTGAATTTAGCAAACAATATCGAGCGCACATTTTCGCATGTGCCATATATGTTTAAATATTTTTGATATATCTAGCATTCTATTTTAATGGATAACTGTTTTACTTAAATTTTAAACACATATAACTTCCCACGTGAAAAAAATTGTTGCCAGCTGGCTGGCATTAACCTGGCAAAAGTCCGGCATTTGTACGTGAGCCAGACTTATGCCGGACACATGCCATACCACTGCCAGACTTCTGAGGGCTGGCGAGGGTATGGCATTCGTCCGGCAAATAAATAGTGAACAGTCATTATTTAAATAATGACTATTTCTTAATAATAAAACGACAGTCTTAATAATATTCAAATGATAAACTTTTATAGCTTCTGACTTATACCACCGTGTTAGCAGTATTTGGTTTTCTTGGTAATGTAACATGATCATAAGATTATAATGAGATTTGTTATACATACAAGATAATTTTCTGTATATAATGTAATATTGCAAGCAATTAAATTGCCTATTCAGTTAATAGATTAACGCTAATTTTGTGAGAAGTTAGCATGATACATTTTACAAAACTTGATTATAACGTATTAACTTCATTAGATTCTTACACGTACTTAATCAAATTTGAGTTAAAATTATAATAAGACAAAAATCAATATTTCTGTCATTTTATAATTTTAACTTTTATAATTTTATTTCAATAAATATTATATTAACTGTTTTTTGTTTTTAAAATCTTTCGATATGACGATGAAGAGATATGTGGAAATATCGTGCCATAATCTCATATAAAAATTATAAAAGATTTACATTACAAAAATACTTTATTACAAAAATTTTATTACAAAAATATTATTACAAAAATACATTACAAAAATACTTTTCACAAAATTTTAATCCATTTTCAATTTTAGCGAGCATGTCATGATTTATTAATAAACATACGGTTTTTATAATATATTTTGATGTGTTGTCATTCTTTAATACGTTAATTCGGAGAGATGATTTTACGTCCCTCAACTCGGCAGTATTTTTTTCAATCAATCAATTACAGAATTTATGAGTAAACGATTTTTAACAATTTCGCTTTTCCATTGTCTGCTTTTTTTCCACTAATTCTCAAACGATATACACTTAATCACTATGGCGACAATTATTCGTAAAAATCTGAAAATTGCGATCATAAAAATGATCGTATATAACAATTTTTGAACAGATACAAACTAATGCCGTATACGTGATAAAAATAATATAATTTATTTTATTATTTTGTAGTACTCTACCGTACGCCTTCTAGAATTTTTATGTTTTTGAAATATCTTTGTCTATTCAATCGTGATCATAAATATTCATTCACAATTTATGCAAAGTGATATTTCATTCGCCTACCGAACTATTGTATTATTGCCATCATTGGTAACAATCAGCTTAATTACTTATTACAATGCGAATAATATTAGCACCGATTTTGACGTGTAAATTATAATGTAAATTGTAAAATATCTCTACGTACGATAAATATTTTGTGTTTCGGAAAATATTGCAAAAATACGTTCACGTATTCAAACTGGTACTTTATTTTAATAACTCATCATTTTTTACGATATTTTTGTAATAAAACATCAACAGGGGTAGACTAGAAATAATTTACGATCCTTTTCGTAAAATGGCTGACGTGTCCAGGCTGTGTCAATATTCCCGGAGCGAAAGGAAGATATATAAAAATATTTGTCAGCGGGTTCGTATCGCGAAGGACTTGATTTGGATTAAATTCACGTGAGTCAAGCGAAGTCAAAGTTTAAATTTGAATGTACTGCGTTTGAAAGCAAGTCAATAACGCTAAGAAAACGGTATTTTACTTCAAACGAAATGGTTTCAAGAGTATAAACTTGTGAGGAAAACATGTACTGAATAGGGATATTATGTTTCTTGCGTGAATAATTGAACTGGCTTTGATACAATCACTGCATAAAGTTTTATTTTCGTTAAACTTAGAACAATTAACAATTAAATTAAAAGGAGTAAATGAATTAAGCTAAAACAAGTAATTACGTAGATAACTTTGCAGATATGTAATTATCATGAACAGCAGAAGGCGATTGCAGTTAAGAAAATTTCGTCGTTCAGAAAGCCGAGGACTTTTGTCTTTTAATTATATGAAAAACCATCTATTGCCAGATTTTTACGTTAATCGATAAAACCCATCAAAATAGCTGAAAAACAAAGGTTAATTATTCACATGGAAGTGTATTTTGACAACGCAAAAGCAAAGCGAAACGGAACAAAAATTTGGTCAGCTCCATCGACCACACTCAAAGTTTCATTCAGATTGTGCTACGATGTGCCGTGGAGTTGAAATATTTTTCTTCGGGATTTAGTGTAAGTACCAAAGAGATTAATGCTTTATCAGATATCCGGGGGAGTAAAAATCGCGCCATAAAAGGTCGAGCCTTATGGAAACCTGACACCTCAAATCGTTCTATGATTGCACTGCGACTTGACGAGAAGAAATAAAACTCGAGCGATCGATAGTATAAAATGAAATTGGCTTATGTTGATAAAAGACAGTTATCGGTTAGCGTAGGATGTCGAGAGGACCATTTACAGTCGCTCGAAAAAGCCGTAGAAAAATGACTCGAATCGTATAATGAAGTGTTCAGAATAATAGCGCGCAATTTCGTCGGCACAAATGTGCTAATCGAATGGATTGCATACAAAGAGTTCGCGGAGAAAGCAAGACTCGTTGAAAACAATGGCGAATATTTCTTTTAACTGCGAATCATCTTTAATTTATTTGTCTCTTTTAAGGGTTTACTTCAAACACTTAAACTGTATGGTGGCCATCCTCCGGATCTTATTAGATGTAGCGACGAATTGCATGTAAGTATTGAATTAATAATTATATTAAAAATAAAATGTTTAAATTTTCTAGGTGATACAGGAAATTTTGTATGGTATTTTTATAAAATATATTTCTCTTTCCCAGTATTAACAAAATTTTACACGTAAAATTATTAAAGCACTTTGTAACAGTTTTATTGAAACAGCAGAAATTTTATAGAGTCAACAAAATATTCATTTAATTAATTAAATATTTAACTGAACGGAGAAAATTTCAATTAATTTAATGTACTTTTATTTCCACATTATAAATCAAAGAAATTTATAATTTATCAATCGGTTAATATTATCATTTCATATTTTCGTTTTCATTTATTTTAATACGAATTGACTTGTTTGTGATTGATTTTTTATCAGATTTCTGAAATGAAAACGTTTACCCTTATTTTTTTTAAACTAAGTCTATTGAATCAATTTGGTAAATACGAACTTTGAACCGATAGGGTTTCCAGGTTTTTCATTTTTATTTATCTGATAAATGAAACTGAGTGATTTAATGTGGACTTAAATAATTTCTGGAGTTCCTTTGAGGGTTAACAGCCAAAATGAAAGGAGGTAAAAAGCAAACCGGATCTTAATCTTACATCTTTTTTCAAATAGATTACCAGATAGAACTGTGCATAAAATTGATGAAGATGCAAAAGCTTATATATTTCCATAATGTTATACATATATTATTATAAATTGAAACTGCTCAATTCAATGAAAAAAATCACTTTTTACAGATTTGCTGTATCTGCAACAATTTCTTAAATATGAGTATATTTATGTTATGTCTCAATAACTAACATGGTCAATATTTTACGTATTTTGTATAATTTTTATATTCACACAAGGTCTGAATTGAATCTGATCGTTGCAATGACATTAAAAAACCCTTTGCATCAAATCCAATGTATCAAAGCTTGTTACATTATTTTCTGAGTATCATTGAATTGAATTACTATATTGGAAAATCTTGTCGATAGTAACGCCAGTAGATCGCGTTGTTCGTTGGATTGGTACTGCATGCGATAAACCGCAACATTAAATGCCGTAACAATGACGAAAGTGATAAACGTCAAATTCGACTTTAAAGTACCGGACGTACGTAGATAGTGAGACAGCGACTGAAATTGATTTTGCATAATTTTCTAATATCGAAGAACATTAGGTTTTTCATAAACAGGATCACTGAAATAATTCAAATGCACCGCCAATTTCACGCAAAAGTGAATTCAACACTGACATCGAAGCTGTTACAGTGAAATTACAGGAATTCAAAAGAGACATTCCGCGAGACAAAATTAGCCGCGATTGATAAACTTGTTACGTCTTCCACGAGAAGGGAAATAATTTGATAAACTTTGCCCCTTTTTTTCGGACGAAACTTGCTCGTCATTTCGGCAGACGAAAGTTTATCAATACTCCTTTAATTGGAATTGATCTTTTTTAATGTAATCAGTCGAATTTCTGAGCTAAATGTTTTCCGGAAAAGTTAATTGGAGTCTCCATGCTCTGGCCGTAGTTGCTTTTCCACCGAACAGTCCTGACGAATCAGCATCAATAAATCGGACGATTTAGAGAACCGCTCGAATAATGTCGAAGTCAATAACATGGATGCTGAAGTAGATGCTGATCGCTTTTAGAAGCAATATTGTTTACAAACCCTAATGTGCTCGATCAGCTTGTAAATACATACGCAAATGAAATGTACACGGTGTATATATCACCATAATTTGCCTCTGTGAAAATTTACGCCCTCGCATAAATTTCTTTGTCGCCATCAACATTTTTATCGGAATATACTTTACATGTACACATCGAATGAATAATTTGTCGCAAAGCTAATTTTGCCGAGTAAATACTTAAACGGTGTGTTATCTAATTAAAAATTATAGAATCAATAATAGCACAATAGGAACATTATAATCTCAAATCTTTCATAGTTGCATTTATCAAGTACATAACATTAACACATGTTATTCAGTTATACATGATTATAAGTTAAAATAATTTATAATTTATATTTTCTACACATTGCACTTTTATGTATTTACAATTATCGGCATCGAAAATTTCATTTTCTACGTCTTAACCATCCATTATCGGTCGATATCAGCCTTATCCACAAATAGACGGTGAGAAAGATTTACGAAGGAACCATAGCTTTCACCTGGAACCCAACATTGGAAATACCGTATACAATAAATTGTGCTGCAAACACGACAAAATGTGGCGAAACATCAGAGAAGTGCGGCGATTCAGCGTCACTGATACGGTTCGAAAACGAAAAGTTATTATTCTCGCATATGTTTCAATTTTTTCGATAATAATAGAAACGGAAACGGGAAAGCCGTAACACATATAAATATTTATTATTTGATCAATTAGACGACTGTGAAATATTGAAACTCGTATTAAATAACATCAATTATTATACAAAACCCATTTTCAGGTTTTGATGAGAAATCTTCAGTTGCAGTTACGCCAATTTTTTGTTGTCCGTGGTTGCTAATTGTATTTTTAAATTTCCCTCATCTAATTTACATTCACTTTTACCGCATTTCCAACGTTGACTAATTGTATTTAATTCTTCCAAATTACTACAGAGACTCCTTGTATTCAACATCGGTGGTAGAATTTCATTCTCGCGAGAGTAACATTCATAAATTTTTGTTGTAGACCATTTATTCAACTAAATTTATTGTATAAATTTTTAACAAACCTAAATTTCAAACACGTGTTAGATTATTTTCCATTAATACATTTCTCTCGTAAAAAATATCTGTCAGTTTTCGCTTTAAATGTTAAGTTTAAAGTAAAAAAATTGCAGCTGCATAAATAATGATCAAGTTATAATTGATAACGGAGACACGGGAACTTACGTTAATAACAATAATCAAAATTTAACTGCGCGGCGCGTAAACTTCTCAAGACTCGAGAAATTTGGTTTAGGTGCAGGTACAGGAACACTACCTTGAAATTAAAGGGTCGTTACGTGGGTGCGATCGGTATCTTGCCTCGGTGCTTTGGCATGAAAATTGGATGACCTGACTGGAGGAAAAGAAGAACCGCACGAAAAAAATAGAGTTACGTGGAAACTATGAGATTTCAACGACGAGTATAAAAAATGGAGATGAGTGGCGACCAATTTTATGAGATGATATATTAAAGCAACGTTTGAAAATGTTCTTGCGTGATTCGTACGCCATGAAATTTTACACACAGGGATAATTTATTTGTAAACTGAAATAATTCAATCCCACGTGGTAAGTCATAAACCTCAAAGTTTTAATGAAATAATATTGGTGGAACGCATGGTTCGCTAAGTACAGCTATTTATTCGCTTTCATGAGGTATTAATAAACAATTTTTAGACGGCACAATACATTGTAAAAAACGTCTTTACATATAATGTAAATTTAATGCAAGTACTGAGAGGTTATTTCAGGTATGAGCAAAAAAATAATGCACGAAAATTGAAATTAGATTTAACTAACAGTTTATTAAAATGTATTTTCATTTTAATTCTTATGGTCTTATTATATATCGATTCATTGATACATTTTTTACGCGAAGGAATTTAAATCAATTTGATCATTTTTTTTTTTTTTTTTTTTTTCATATTCATCCATTAAATTCTCCTTTATTTTTTCATTTCCATTTTACTTCAGAAAGTTTCTAAATATCTTGGCAACTGTGTACAAACTCTCAGAAAATTTTGTGCGTCTTCCGAAAACTTAAATTTTTGTAACCTGCGGGTAGCATTGAAGTAAATTACAATTCATTAACCATACAGTTTCATAAAGTCGATGTCAAATTCATGAAAGTCAGAAACATGTCGTTTTTAACTGAGTTACAGAATTGTGTTGTATTTCTTACTTTGTTAAAATAAACTTTGAACCGTAACAATGGAGAATTCAACGTAAACTTGTATGAAAAAATAAACATCCGAATCACAGCTGCAAAGTTAAACGTTCCAAGTAATTTTCATTTATTCAGTGTGGAACGAAAATTTCAATAAAGTATTTTCTCTCTTTTCAAAAGATCAAATTACATTTTAATTTAAAGTTTATTCTATCTTGAAAGAGTTCAAAATTAAAATTTAAGTGATAAAAAAGAAAATGAACTTCTTTTTAAATCTCTATTGACAAAGATTAAAAAAAGTTCCAATTATTTTGGACCAAAGTAATCTGAATATTTCCACGCGCAATCCTGGAAATAAATTCGATTGAAACCCGCAAAGCCTTTGCACAATTTGAAACAAACTATTTAGTCTTCTTATCTGTGAATTATCATTTCATCCCATTTTTTACGGAGATTTAAAATCAATTAAACTGTTATTGTTTCAATATTAGTAACATATTTTTTTAATATGATACAAAAAAAATGGTAAAGCTTATTGATATTCTTATTAAATGAATTTATACGCCAAAGAACTATATTTTAAAAGTCATTAAGCACTTAGCTTAATATTTTGAATGAAATAATCTTTATATAACCATTGATCCATTCGTAAATCTATTTCATGATAACCAATGATTTTTTTTCCTACTTTTTCATACGAAATCTATCTATCACTTCATGAAATGTTTGTCGTCTATTAAATTAAAGTTGGTGCTGAAAAAACTTTTCAATACGTGCAATATTGATAGAACGTCGGACTTGAGGAAAGTAATTCCATCGGACGCAAATGAATAAATGACACTCAATTTCGAAAGCGTAAAATTAAAACATCGTCGTCATTGCAAAGACAATGCGAATTCCGATAAAAGTGTCGCACATTGCCGAACAATAAACAACATAAATAGAATGGGAAGAAAAACTTCCGTTTATCTACTGACGAGGATATTCATTTTGTCAATGATTAATTGTAATCTCGCGAATCCGGGATTTATCAACACCTTAGTTTCATTCAATTCATTCTAAATAAAAGTTTCACAGTCTGTAAAATATTATTAGTTACGAATCATGTTAATGATTGTTGATAAACGTATCGAACATGAAATAATTAAAAAACTGTCGTACTTCATAACATTTCTTCCTTTATTCTTATGATTTGGGTTAGAAGAACAGCTTGAATAATTTGGTTGATTGAAAAACTAATTTTAACAAATAATCCTTGTTAATTCAGTGTGAATATTCTGAGCGTTTGGACACAGATAAGCAGTTCTATACATTACTATTACACGTCAACCAATTAACTCTTTAGCAATACAGCTTTGTTGTCTCTTTCTAAGTAAAAGCATAGATTCTCTTTGTGTTTTTCTAAGTGCATTTGCGTGCTGCTGCACAGTTAATGTGTCAAGACACTCTAGAAGTATTTTAAAACTTCATTGTTAAAAAAATTCCTGTATCTTTAAACTCATCGTCATCATCATTATATTTATCTAGTTATAAGTCACATTTCGTGCTTTTTCATCATAAAAGGGTTAATATAAGACCATACAAAGTTGAAATAGTTGCAAAATAACTTAATGCAGTGTAACTTTAATTTTTTGCTTTAATTATAGTAAAAACAAATATGTTGCTTTAAAACAATTTTGTATTTGCTTTTAAAATATTTAAATGTGTGTTAAAATTTTAACCTACTCTCTCAACATAGGAAACATCTAAAAGTGTATCAAAGTGAATAACAACAACACGCTCTTTGCTGTGATAATATTGTATAATTAAAAATATCTGACTGGCTATATTTACAATTATAATGTTTTTCTGAATATTTATAACATTTAAAGGTATGTTTACCATTTCAAAGAGATGATATTTTAACCATTAAAAAGTCCCTTCAATTTGTTTCAAAGCACAATTTTCCATTTCGTCTATTTGCGTAACGTTACCAAGATATTATGTTGAATAATTTAGAGCATTCTAAATATTTCAAAAATAACACAAAATTTATCTATGAGATTTCAAACGTGTTGTGAATAGACACGCTTTTTAACAGTACACTTAAATATTTGTTATCATGATATCCGTCTAAATTTTGCGAAAGCGAAGAGTAGCGAGTAATAAGGGTTTGAAAAGAGTGACACATGACGGTGGATTTTGCTTTTCGCCTGATTATTCAGGATGGTCGGTAACGATTCAGGACGTCCAATCGGACGAACTCGAATGCGCTTCGTGGTTTTGCGGCTCATGCAATTCATTTTTCGTATGATATTTTTGGCGCAACCATTATTGCCTCGTATAAAACTCTGGTGGTCGCCAAAGCCGAATGATTGTTATTTTGTCACGAACAGAACGATCGTTTTATTATACTTGACACGTGACACCTCATTGTTCGTTTTTGAATCAATACCATACCATATAAACTGATGGCCCACGAAAATTATGCAATTTCTGTTTCAGAATTCATATAATTATGCAGGGCCATCCATTTTTTGGCTTGACATCGATTCGAAATTTTAACATCACGTATATCAATTTCGGAGAAACACTGATTGTAAGAAACTCTGCATCGAATGTGTAACACTCAGCTGTCATTCGGTCCTGAAATGTTGCGATTTGTGAAACACACTTTCTTTATTGATATACGTGTTTATTTATTTGAATAGACAATTTTTTATTTCATTATTGATATTTAGGCAATTTGAGTTTATTTTTATTGATAATAGATTTAATTTAATAGCTGCACAGGATATTGGCAAAGTAAAGT